>JBBPMK010000433.1:0-18510 GCA_038090295.1 Boletus semigastroideus | reverse complement strand
GCTCTCTCACCAGCGAGATGGCAAGACGGCGAGAGAGTGACATCCCACCACCTCGCCCAGCCGCACCCCAATCGCCTCACCCCAGTCGCCTCACCCTCACCTGCCCTCACTCTCTCCCCAGTCGCACCCGCCCTCACCCTCACCCTCACCTGCCCTCGCTCGCACCCCAGTCGCTTTGCCCTCACCCTCACCCTGGTCGCATCCACCCTCACCTGCCCTCGCTCTCGTCCCAGTCGCGTCGCACCCTCATCCCGGTCACATCGCCCTCACCTCACCCCGGTCATCTCACCCTATCGCACTTACCCTCGCCATCTCCACTCACGGGCCCCACTGATCGCTGTCCCCACCCCCGTTTGCACGCCGATCGCGAACCTGTGAGCACGTATACATACGCTGACAATGATACCCGGGGGTATACCCGTGCAGTTCCCTACTTCCAACACCTCATCCCCGTCGTATTCCCCATCGACATCACCAGCTACTCCACCCGGGATCGAGGATTACACGGCCAAGATCGTCTCTGCATCGTCGTCACCCGGCCTTGCCGGGCAGAGGCTATACCTCTCGTTCACAAAATTAAGGGTGTTTGCTTTCGAACGCAAACGAGTTGCGGCTGTACTATCCGGGGAGCGTAACTTCCATATATTCTACTATTTGATGGCCGGTGCATCGACAGAAGAGCGGCGACATTTCCATCTCGCCGACAAAACTCAGTTACCAATATCTCGGCCAGCGTGCGGGTACTGGCGTGCGTGCCAATACATAGCAGTACGTGTAAATACAAAATGCAACAGTATATCTCAGTCTCCTAAGTTTGTGTGTTATGGTCGAGTAGTCAATGCCACTGGCACTTCATTCCACGGGGTTCAAGAAAGTTCACTACGGAAAAAAAGTTGGTCCTCAAAAAAAAGTGGTCATCCAAAAAAAAGTGGTCGTCAAAAAAAAGTTTTTTATGCAGATCTTCCGCCATAGTCTAGTGCGTAATTTAATGCATGGCTACTTGTCTATCTTGCTTTTCACCTTCCCTGGGAGATGAGAGTATCAAATGAATTCTTGGAGATCAACTAGAAATCATACTTGGCATTGAGAATGGAGAGGTAAAGCGTCCAGAATACACCGCATGCGGACTGGAAGGGTATCCTGTATGGTAACGGCATAAAGCGGAAATTTATCAACTGTGGCAATGTCAGACGCAATACGACGGATGCTGCGAAAAGTGCACCTGTGCTAACGGCCAAATTTTCCAGTTGGTCAATAAAGCAGGGGTATACATATCAGCATATTTGTCCCATATTTGATCCTTGGTTCGGCCTTCCATGATGCCAATGGAGCCAATGAATATCGAAAGCTGGAAGTAAAGTAATATAATTGGGAACCGACACAGACAAAGGAAGCCAACGACATACGCCTAGTGGTGCCCTGGACAAGTGCAATGATAAGACGGCGAGGAAAACTAGCGAACCACAGCACACTCACATGACAAATTGATCTGCGGCAAGTCTCTTCGATAAGGCTTTAAAGCTGACTCTCTGTGTGCGCCGTCTGCGGAGAGGAAACTTGCGTTCAAGGAAGAGGTTCCACCTGCCGAGTATGGGGCCTTGGAGGTAGCGGGTTCAAGGTTTACTTCCAAGAACGAGGGCACAGTACATACTTATGCCGATACCAAAGCAGAAGAAGCGAAGGGTACGTGTAGGGTCCCAAACTGGGCGACACTGGTGATCTTGAACAAGCTGCGTGCATGAATAGGTGAGCGATAAGAATAGCCAGTGGTGAAAATTCTAGCGCACGGCATTTTGAGTGAGTTGAGCGACGACGTCGCCGAAGGCGTTGAGTGTTCCGCCTGTGAGAGCGAGCGTACGGTTCGGGTGAGTGTAGTAGAAATATTGGTATGTTCTGGCGAGAGTGACAGTAGAGGCCATCCAAGTGAAACGACCTAGGAAATACGCGGTATGTAGCTATGACATAATCGCCCAAGAAATCAATTCACGTGACCAGAACGCCAGCCCCATAAACCCGCCGCGTCGAAATCCCTCTCTCAACCACCACCCATCACTATGCCTTCCTTCTCTGTCCTCGCCCTCGCCGTCGCTCTCATTGCAGCCGTACGCGCCCTCCCCGTCGACGAGACATTCTCCCGCAACGGCGGGCAGCCAGCCAGAGAATCTGGAGCAAGCCAATTTGAGAAGTGCGCCTTGTCTGAACTTTTGGGCACATCGCTACTCAATGTGGGATCCGGTGGGTACACAAGGTTTATTTCGGTTTGCTTCATCTCTGACATCCAGGCTTTCTCTGGAGCAGCAGACAGGAAACGGTTGCACGGTCTTATCGGAGGCAGCAACACGACCAGCAAAGTTCCACAAGGCATCGGGTTTTCGAGAGATGGTGGAGAGGCACCTGGAGGATCGGTCGTTGATGACCACCTTGCACTCGTCGAATTGGATCCAGGTGTGTATATTCACTATGCGCGCCGAACAAAACTGACGTTGACCCGACAGACAATGCCGAGAAGGGTGGCAGCGCATGCAGCGGAAACAGCTCGGGATTGGTCATTTAGATGACGATGCCAAACAAAAGAGGAGCATAAGTATCCTCACATCCTAGACCTACTTTGCAGACGTTATACACAGACTATTCACTTGCCTATTTACAGGGTTGTATTTAACGGTATATCCAACAAGCATATGTATCTCCTGGCATTCACAGTAGCTTGAGGTGTCCAGTAACTTGGTTCACGAGCTCTACTGGTGCTGGAAATATGCCCATCAGCGATGAGCATGAGGTCACAGGAGAAAACTTGCCGGGACCAATTCCAAGGACTGTACGTGATCCTGCCGCGATCTGCGTACGCCCACTAGAACAGGGTACTATCATCAACAAGGGTGAATACCATCACGAAACACGGCATACGCGTCAAGTATCGAGCGAGCACATAAATTCAGACTCTTTGCAATCGCCTCTAGCTCTAGTAGCTCTTCCTCGGAAGATCCTTTGAGAGCAACTTTTGCTTGTCTGCTCAAGTTTGTTATCAGCGAAGCCGGGCGGGACAACGGAGCCTACCCTGTTCGCTCCCAGTGTTGTACAAGCTAACGTGTCTCTCAGCGTGTGTGAGATCGACTCGGACGGTTGAATAACTTACCTTTGGATTTGTTTTTACAAGTGCCTTGTAACATGCCAAGGTCGCGTGACTGGAAATATGCGTCCGATACAACCACTCCGAGTCAACCAAGACGCATGACATACCCACACCTAAAACAGCTCAGAGTGGCGTTGGTGAGTGATAAATAGCTACGCACTGCGCCGCAATCTTCCCCTGTGTCATTTTCAAATCTGTTCGCACGACCAGCACCTGGATGCACCAGGTCAGCGTAAGTAAGCCCTAGGGCTTGCAAGCACGTACCAGCTTGCATGGTTCCATCATCTGTGGTTTTATGGAGGAAAGGTCGCCATCGGCCATTTCCTCGTCTTCATCGTTGTCGTTCTCTGATTCTCGCTTGGGCTGTTGCTCGCTTTCTCGTACTGAAACTGATGGTAGGTTCTTTGCGGTGAAGTGCGCTCCTAGGTAGAATCCGAGTGCTAGAGAGAGACCTGCTGAGACAGCGTATGACAGCGCTTTTGTATTTCGAGCTGGGAAATGAGACTAGGTTAGAGAGCTGTCCAGTGTTACTCACTGGTCATTGAGGAAAATAGAGAGCGGAGGTTGCCGAAACGTGCCCGATAAGGGATTAGTAGACGACCGTCGTACTTTTCGACAAACTATATGATGGCAGGGGAAACGCTCGTTGCACCTCAGGAAGATGTCGCCAACCGAGAACCGTTCTCTTCCCTCGAACTATCAGAACAGACGAACAAGGGTCTCGCGGACATGGGGTTCACGACCATGACACCCGTGCAAGCCAAGGCTATTCCACCACTGCTCGCCGGTAAAGACGTCCTGGGTGCTGCACGGACTGGCTCAGGCAAGACACTCGCCTTCTTGATTCCTGCCGTGGAACTGCTCCATGGAATGAAATTTAAGCCAAGAAATGGTCGGTGTTCACCATTGCCGGGTGTTATGTGTTGATCGGAACTTTACTCTGTTCATAGGGACTGGTATTATCGTCGTTTCTCCTACGCGAGAGTTGGCATTGCAAATATTTGGCGTCGCGAAAGACTTGATGGCCCACCACTCGCAGACGTTTGGAATAGTGATTGGAGGTGCAAATCGGAGAGCAGAGGCTGAAAAGCTCCAGAAAGGTGTCAATCTGCTGGTAGCAACGCCAGGCCGGCTACTTGATCATCTCGAAGTGAGTCATAGATGTGAAATTAGGTTTCCTGGCGAATTGCTCATGACCACAGAATACAGAAGGATTTGTTTTCCGAAATCTAAAAGCACTGGTCATCGACGAGGCAGATCGAATATTAGAGATCGGTTTCGAGGAGGAGATGAAGAAAATCATTGCAATTCTTCCGAACGGTACCGTACAAATATTCTTGACTTGCGGACCAACTAACGATCTCGATAGATGATCGGCAATCTATGCTTTTCTCTGCCACACAAACGACGAAAGTGCAGGACCTTGCTCGCATATCATTACGCCCTGGACCTCTGCATATCGACGTGGACAAGGAGGAGGCGACAAGCACTGTATCGACACTATCGCAGGGTTATGTCGTTTGTCCATCTGACCGCCGTTTTCTCCTTCTGTTCACCTTTCTGAAAAAGAACCTGAAGAAGAAAGTCATTGTCTTTTTTTCCAGTTGCAATTCCGTGAAATATCATGGAGAATTGCTCAACTACATCGATGTACCGGTCCTCGACTTACATGTACGCTTCTTCGGCGCACACCTGAAAGTTTGTAGTTGACCGTTGTACAGGGCAAACAAAAGCAACAAAAACGGACCAACACGTTCTTCGAGTTCATTAATGCAGAATCTGGCATCCTACTGTGTACCGATGTTGCCGCTCGTGGACTAGATATCCCCCGTGTGGATTGGATCATCCAGTACGATCCGCCAGACGATCCAAGAGACTACATACACCGTGTGGGACGCACCGCACGAGCTGGGAAAGTTGGGAAGAGTCTATTGTTCTTAATGGAGAGCGAGTTGGGCTTCCTACGGTATTTAAAGGACGCAAAGGTTCCCCTCAATGAATATACCTTCCCAGCGGAACGGATCGCCAATGTGCAAAGTCAGGTAAGTATCACCATCGTCGACAGACTTTCTCCTGATCGTACCCCCAATCTAGCTAGAAAAGCTGCTACAAAAAAACTACTTTTTACATCAATCCGCCAGAGATGGATTTAGGTCTTATCTCCAGGCATATGCGTCGTATTCGCTCAAGAAAATATTCGACATCAATGCGCTTGATCTCGCCAAGGTTGGCAAGTCGTTTGGTTTTGCGGTCCCACCTCGCATCAACATAAACATCGGAGGGAAATCGAGCTCAGGGAAGAAGCGACGGCGGTACGAGGAGGAGGAAGAAGAATGGGAGGATATACCGATTGGGGAGGGTGCGGACGAGGAAAGTCCGGAAACGACGAAGAGGCAAAGCAAAGGGCGGCGGATAGAGACACTGGGCCAGAAGTGGGTCGACAAGGAAAAGTATAGAAAAGGCAAAGAGCGAAAGAAAGCAAAGTTGTCGGGTCAGCAATGGAGTCGGTGAAAATAGACCATAGGATAGGGTTACGTGTCAACCTGCCCTAAAGTCACCATCAGGCAAACCCCTTCGTTTCAACTCGTATTAAGCTGACCCTCGCACCAAAATTTCAATCTCGTTTATCTTGAAACCAATTCATTGTGTATACGACACCCATGGCGACGACTCAGGTCATTTCTCTTCTTCCTTGCATAAATCACTACTGACGTGCGTGTACAGCACTATCTATGGGCAGGTGGCCATTTCCTGCTTTTAGTGGCAGCGCTGCGATATTTTATTGCATCCATCACTTTTACGAACGTCTCTGCGTGGTGGTACAAAGGTATACCATCCCCACTCAGATTTTCTCGGTGGGACTGACTGCGTCTCGCAGCAAGCTTTTTGGGTGCCCTTGTTAGCTATGCGATCGTGTGCTAGTGAGTAGAATCCGTCGTGCGTGGTAGTGGCGTGGCATTTTTACTGACATTATGCGCGTGTTCGCAGTAAATCACTCGGGGTGAGATCAGGTGCCGTTTGTCGCGTGTTTAGTTTTCACATCTTGCATGTATAGACTCCGCAACCTAACCTGGCCTACTTGAAAAAAGCAGCTGCGGACGAGGTGGGTCTGCGAGTTCAAGGGGTTTGTATGCGCTGAGACGGATGCACAGAATGTCCAATACTTTGTGCTTGCGCTCTTCTGGTGGAGCTCCAAGCCAGTTGCCTGTGAGTTTTCGTGCACGACTGACCGAGAGCTTTCTACTGATTTGTGCTGCCTAGTCGCGTTAATGCCTTACTTTGTGTTTTCGCTCTTTCATGCTTTAACGTTCACACGCACGACATTGATGTCTCAGTACCTTCCACCGGGGCCACCTGCCTCGGCTGGAGGACCCCCTCAGCCGCATCCTCTCGCGAAACGCCTGCAGCTCTGGGTGAAGTGTACGTAGTTTGACGTGGTACTGTCTGACGGCTGACTGTTGGTGGTCATCAGCAAACTACGACCCGGCGATGCGAGTGGTTGCGCTTGCGGAGCTGCTCATCTTCTTGCGCGTCGCATTTGGAGCTCTCCTATTCCGGAACTCGCTGCTTACGCCTGTGATCTATGCGCACTTTTTACGCCAGCGATTCTACCAGTCGGCGTTCACGCGGGAGGCGGTCTCGTATGCTGATGAACGTGTTACGGCTGTTTTGAGGAACCCTGCTGTGCCACCTGTTGTGAATACCGTGTGGGGCAAGGCGAGGGAGATCATGATCAAGTGGGCGGGGAATGTAATTGAGCAGAGGAGGGAGTGAGTCGGAGGATAGTATTGGTGGTACTGGTAGGTCGAGTTATGTCTGGTGTCTGGTCAACAAATATATGCTATGATAGATTTGTTAACTATTTTTTTTATTTTCTTGTTTTTGACAAACAAGACCATACAAACAAAAATAACCGAGGGAATTATTTCTCGGAACGAATTTCTGTCGACGGCCCGACGAACGACGACGCGCGGATAATTCAGAGAGAGGTCTTCCCCCCAAAATGTCCCGCATACCAATCCCGACTCACTCTTCCACTCACCACAGGCACATTGACCGCCCCGATTCCCCCTCCATGTCAAGTCTCTCCGCCCCCGTATCAGACACCAGAAAAAAGCAATCAAGGCGCGACGAGGTCCGTCTCTTTCCGCGTCGTCTTCCCGTCTGACCGTCCACCAGGCAATCCGCAAGAAAATCGAGTCCGAACTCGCCCGAAAGCGTACCGTCTCAACCACTTTTCAGTCCGGCCGCAGCAAACGCGCCTCCAAACCTCTTGTGACCAAGGGGACAGTTGCTGCCCTCAAACCAAGTCCCGCCCTCACTGTCCCGGAGAATATCACCGTCGCAGAGGCCAGCCAGCTATGTGCTGCCAAACGTACGGACTGTGTCCTCGTCGTTGACGACGACGAGGGCCTAAGCGGCATATTCACCGCCAAGGACCTCGCATACAGGGTCACTGCAGATGGTCTGGATCCCCACTCGACGCCCGTCAGCAATATCATGACCCGCAACCCCTTGGTCACCCGCGATACAACCAGTGCGACGGAGGCTCTCCAGCTCATGGTCCAGAGACATTTTCGTCATCTGGTCGGTCATCACACTAGCTCACCGCCTCCATGTCTCATCTCCGTCCTTTGTTAGCCCGTTTGTAATGAGGAAGGAAACGTCGTTGGTCTGCTCGATATCACCAAGGTATTTCATGAGGCCCTTAACAAGGTCGAACGTAGCTCTTCCGCATCCGAAAAGCTCTACAACGCTCTCGCTGGCGTGCAGTCAGAGCTTGGCCCCGGTATAGCTTCAAATCCTCAAGCTGCTGCTATGCTTGCATACGTCGACGCCCTCCGTGAAAAGACCGCACTACCCGATCTGACAACCGTCATGGACTCGCGCACGCAACCAGCAACTGTGACCCCCAAAACAACCGTCCGTGAAGTCGCAAAGCTGATGAAGGAGCGTAGGGTAACAGCCGTGTGTGTTATGGAGAATACCCCTGGGTCAGATACCATACATCCAAAGATCGCCGGCATCTTCACCAGCAAGGATATAGTCCTCCGGGTTATTGCTGCTGGCCTGGATGCCGGGATTTGCAGCGTCATTCGCGTCATGACTCCTCACCCCGACACTGCACCCCCAACAACGACTGTCCACGACGCTCTCAAGAAGATGCATAGTATGTCTGGTCTGTTACGCGACGACCCCTGCTGACGCATCTGGCTACAGATGGTCACTACCTCAATCTACCTGTCGTGGAAACTGACGGACGTCTGGTGGCTATCGTCGACGTGCTCAAACTCACATATGCCACTCTCGAGCAGGTCTGTCATGTTTTTTCAACCGATATCTCTTGTTGATTCGTGCTAGATGAATGCGATGAGTGCTGAAGCAGCCGGCGAACATGCTGACACAGAGGGTGGCCCGATGTGGGGTCGTTTCTTCGATTCCATTGGCGGTCATGACGACGCCGAATCTGTCGTATCAGGCTCGCATGTCCCTGATGGTCACTCTATCTCAGCACATAACCCCTCCCATCTTCAACAGTCACCCTTCCCTGAAGTCCACCCCAACGATTCTGCTTCTGTGGTTGATGAGGACCAGGAATCCGTTCTTGAGGCGCACTCGCGCAAGAAAGGTGGTCGTAATATACCCAGCATCACGGGTGCGGCTTCGACCGTGCCCGTGGATGATGGCACCTACGTTTTCAAGTTCCGCACCCCAAGTGGACGGACGCACCGATTCCAAGCTAGGCACGACAGTTTTGAGATGCTTCGCGAGATCGTATCCGGAAAGCTTGGCACCGACCCATTTTTCAACTTGTACACTGGTGATCCAGACCAAAAACCTGACCCGACAGATTTCACGCTATCGTACACAGACGCCGATGGGGACACCGTTTTGATCACAAGCGATAATGATATCGCTGATGCTGTCAAGATTGCCCGTACGGGGGGTTCGGATCGCGTTGTATTGTTCATCCAAGGTGGCAAGCAGTGGGGTGAAGTAGGTGTTGACAGCAGTCAAACCAAGGTTGTCGAGGTCACGACGCCACCAGAAGAGGGGGTGAATGCTGAGAAGCTAGAGGCTGCGCCGGAACCACCGGTTGTGACGTCTCCTCCCCATGTCTATACACCACCACAGCAGGAGCTGGTGTTTGGTATTCCTAAAGACTTGTTGCTGCCTGCAAGTATAGGCGCGCTTGCCGTCGTCATACTGGGCATTTTTACCGTCTCTCGTCTATCGCGCGATTAGTGGAAGGAGGGGTGCGGGTCAATACCGCTTCAAGAATATGTGCAATCTTCCTATCGTACATGTTCCTTCCATGCTGCCTCACTCGTTTGCATATACGACCTTTGCATGATGTTTCCGTTTCACGAACCACCGGCACGCCTATCCGAGCAATAAATAGATGCTTATTACACTTCTGGCTGGTCAACGTTCCAAGTATGATCAGGCCCAGGCCTGATTTGTCTCGCGGTGTAGCCGGCGTTCCGAGGTCAAGTGAGCTCACGAACACCTTCCCAATATAAATTGGCCTGCGAGCCATGCTATAGACACTGTTCCGTTTCGTCCCATGTTCGTGACAGAAGGACTTGGACTCGCCCAGCTTTTTGAGGAGGTCAGGTGTGACATCCTCACCCAGAATCAAGAGACCGACAATGCGCTCGAGCTCAGCGAGATATCGAGGACCTTCACCTGTGAGCCCCCGACCTCGTAATAGCCATCTGGTTATTGAAACGAAGCCGTTCACTGCCGACAGCGGACACGATCACAGGTAGGAACACATCCAACGTTCATCGAATAGTGAGCATGCGCTGATTCTTGTTACGCAGTCCCAACAAAAGAGATGAGCGAATATGCACTTCGTGCCTCCCTTGGCGACGATGTCTACTTTGACCAGTCCACCGCTGCCTTTGAGGCACATATCGCCAGGATAACCGGAAAGGAGGCCGGTCTCTTCCTGCCCTCTGGAACGATGTCCAATCAAGTCGCGCTGCGCACACACCTCCAGCAGCCGCCCTACTCTGTCATCACCGATGCCCGTGCTCACATCTATCGGTAAGTATTTGGAATCGTTCGGGTTCTCTACTACCTTCATGTTCGATTAGAATGGAGGCTGGCGGTGCTGCATTCCATTCGCAGGCCAACAGCATCCCAATTTTCCCGGAGAACGGTGAGTGTCGATAAGAAAAGGACGTGAGTCATAGTCATATGTCCTCAGGTCACCATTTGACATGGGAAGATATCGAGCCACGCATCGTCTCTGGAACAGATGTGCACGTGTAAGATATCACATTTAGGCGGCCGAAACCTATTCTCACCTCACTTTGACCGTATCCAGCGCGCCAACGCGGATCATTGCACTAGAGAATACCCTTAACGGGACCATCATCCCTCAGCAGGATGTACGCGAAATTTCAAAGAACGCGCATGCTCGGGACATTATTATGCACCTTGACGGCGCACGCATCTGGGATGTTGCTATTGGAACAGGATTGTCCATGAAGGAGATCTGTGACCCGTTCGACACCGTTAGCTTGTGCCTCTCCAAGGGTCTTGGTAAGATGTCGTTCCGTTTGGTTTCCACCAGCTCTATGGTGCTGATTACCGTCCTCCAGGTGCGCCGATTGGGACATGTTTGGTCGGCCCCAAGGCGTTCATCACCAAGGCGCGATGGTTCAGGAAGCTTTTTGGCGGCGGAATGCGTCAGACAGGTTACTTGGTAGGCTGTGCCGCATATGCACTCACTCACACCTTTCCCCTTCTCCCTCGTGTCCATGCCCTTGCTAGGCGCATGCAACGGGGCCTGGAAGACATCGGTGTTGGAATCTTGAGTCCCGCCGAGACCTGCATCGTGGGTTACCTGATCTTTGTTTGCTGACATCTCTGACAATCAAACATATGCGATGAACAGCTGTTTTACGACCCCTCTACCATCGGCGTGGGGTACTGGGAGATCGTCGAGCGTGCTGCTGCCCTCGAAAAACCGATCAAGATCAATGGGTCTCGCATCGTGATGCACATTCAGACATCCTCCGAAGCAGTGGATGATTTCCTTGATCTCATGACGACATTGAAGGAAGAGAAGGCGAAGGCTGGCTGGACGCCTGATCGGGCACCACCTAGAAAGCATAATCCCTTCCGAGATGTGTACGTCAAGGCCACCAAGCCAACCTAGACGCATCCGAGTGGCAAGACTCGAGCATGTTTTGGAGATTTTTGATACCTAGCCTGTGACGGTTAGCATCGATGATACTACATGTGACTCAATTGCAGCGCAAGTCCGTACACCGAATTCACCAATGCAAACGAGCATCCCCGCACAATTTTAGATCACCTTCACAAGCTGCCGACGTGACCACAGGCATTTCGATAATCATACGACAGATTTTGTCTGGATCTAGACTCTCAACGTCTTAACCCTTGCCCACATACCGCTGTTTTTCGTACTCCTTCCAAAGAGACTTCATGATCGTTTTCCCGCCCGAATCCAACGCAGAAAACATTAGAGCATCCCGACTGTGTTCCCCCACCATCTCGCACAAAGCAAACAGTCCAGGCTCGAGGTCCCTCCTCATCTCCGCATTGACAATACACAATGGATCGTTGAACGCATCCACGTATGCAACGAGGACGTACGATGCATGTTTCGCAAACGGTTTGGCGAGCGACTCGGCCTTCTGCGATTCGATAGATGGGGAGGCGTGTATCCTCGGAACCGTTTTGGCGGATAGCGAGGTGAGGAGACGGGCGAGCGCGCGCGCTTCGTCCGTGGATAAAGGTTGGGAAGCGGATAGCCAGGATGGGAACGTGTCTGTAACGATTTTAGTCTGCTTTGCACCGAGTTGCGGGCGTATCTTGCGGGTCAGCATCATCAGCTGGCACAGGACAAGGCTGAGGTGAGGAAGGGTGTGAACGACAAGGTCGCGTCGCAATCGAATGAGTGCGCCGATGATGGTGACGATATGGTGAAAAATAGGAGCTACCGTTGTGGCATCGTGCTGTGAGGAACCGGAGAGTATCTTGTTGAGCAGGGACCATATATTACCAAGATCCACGGAGCGAATGGCCGCTGGCTGATGTTGGACGTCAGCGGGTCAATGCAGAATCCTATCCAGGAATGCGCACCCGATCCGAGCAATGCCTAGCAATAAATTCCAGGCATTTCAATTTTAATAATGAAGCGCCTCCATAAATCTCCTCCTGGTCAGCGAACAGGTTAAAGCATTGCGTTACAAAGTACTGGACGACCTTGAGAGTACCTGTGAAACCCTGTCGGCAAGATTAAACTCTACTCGTGGAGGCAAACTTACCTTGCGGTGCGTCATGCAGCACTATCTGACCGAGGTGGATTAAGCGCTCACGTTGACCCACGCGGAGCCCGCTTCCCCCAATTCCTTCTTCCAAAACATTTAATAAGTGAGAAAAGTGTTTAACAGACATTCTTTTCGAGGTTTGTGTGACGTGGGCGTCCATGGTATGTTCGACTTTGAAAATAGAGTAAGCAACACGAAATAGAAGTACACGAAATGAATGACTCACTATCAGTTCTACCATTGACTGCGTAGAAACAAACCAAGACATCAAGATGAACACGAAGCACGTCGTCAGGGATGCACCCGAGTTCCTTGAACAAAAGTCCAAGGATGCCTGAGCAAGTCTTAGAATCTAGTTTAGTGGAGTTTCCCCTGCAAACTGTTGTCGCCAGCTTTCGCCCGAATGGAACTGCGGCGACTTCAGCTAGAAAATGGTCAGGGACTTTGACTAGACGATCCTCGAAAACTGACGACTTATTCCTAGCCACTGCTTCAACGACAACGTACAGGACCATGCATCGACTTCCTCACTCGAGGGGAACCGATCTAGATCTCTGGCATCATTTTCGGCCACGCTTTGCGAGAGAGCAGATTCCAGTGCCCTAACGAGTGTTTTTAATGCGACTTTAACCTGATCAGACACCCTATAGTGTGGTCATCGCATCACCTGTATGAAATATACCACGAAACTGTACCTAGCGGAATCAAAATCACCCGCGGCACACTCCATGAGTTTGAGAACACTTGACTGAACGACTAGTTGCGCCCATGTCCTCTGAGAGATTGGCTGAGAAAATGGTCTGGCAGCTGTGAGGACAGATATGATAGTGGAGATGGATGTCGCTGCCTCTGGCTCCTGTGAGCGAAGCAAACTCCTAGAGATTGTCATCGGCAATTCATCACACAGACAGAAGCTCAGGACGTACAGTGTGTGTAATTGTACCAAATCAAGCGTGGCGTTTGTGAGTGCATTTGGAGGGGAAGATATTGATGGAGGGCTGAGCAAATGCTTGACAAAAGCCAAGGAAACCTACATGCACGTTTTGCATGGGCACGGCATAGAACACAACGTAAAACTCACAGAGTGGCCTGGTGCTGCCAGAAACTGTCCCATGCGCTGAGAAAAGACGCGAACGAACATTAGTCGACGAGACCATGTCTTCAGCTCCTCTGCTGGGACCCTGATATCTGCCTCGTCTGTGTGAGTTTTTCCCCGATGTCCTCCATCAACCTTGTCTCTGTTTTTCCTCTTCACCCTTCTCTGCCCTGTTAGACTCTCCAACTTGATGCAGATTTGAACATCTCCAGCCATGGCCCGCTTGACCAGCTCAGTACGCACGGAGCGAGTAAAGTACTCTGGGGGCACATAATGAAGGAGATTGTATACGTCGCATGCGAGGGTGAGTTCGTCGAGAGCTATTGTGGTCGAGGGGAGAGAAGACTCGACTACAGTATTGGAAAAACAGTAAGGAGAGAGTGGTGCGGTTAGGCCCATTATAGATGACAGGAATCCAGCTGTTGTTTGACTTCAGAACAGCATCAGTGTATGATGACAGTGACGGACCTCGGATATTCTGTAGTTCCCATAATTGTGCGTTTCGGAGGAGACTGAGGAGAATATCACGTAACGTGATTTCGACATAAATCTCATCGGAATTGTCTCCATCGCATAGTTCGGGGGATGCCTCGAGTAGTAAGGAAATGAATTTCTCCAGATTGTCTGTCGAGGCTAGCGCGCTATCAAACACTAGGTCAGAGGACATTGACATCCAGAGAAAATAACTCACTCGAAGATGTCGATCCACCTCTCTGTCAATACATGGAAAACCGCGAGACCCAGATTGTCGCGAGTGATAGTAGCCAATATACCAGACCATTTCGATTTAGACAATTGACAGGCGGTAAGGATGTCGAGTATCATAGTGAAGATTGGCTGTATTGCGATCTGTTCTTGGGATTGGTAGTTATGCGTGTACCAGGCATGCCAGAGGAGGGTCCGAGTCTAGTACAAAATGGGTAAGAAACATAGAGAACGCTAGCCATGCCAAGCAAATCACGCACGATCTCAAAAACCAGTTCGGGATCTGACGCTTCATCTCGTGCAATATTCAACAGGGTCCCCACCTGCGCTTCTCCAAGCCAATCACAGTCCCCAAGCGGAAAAGATACCCGAGCCCTGACGTCGTATAGAAATCGGAGAGCAGCGGACGTCACAATGTGAGCATAGAGGAGAGGGGCGGTTTTGACAAAATGCTTTCGTTTCTTGCTGTCTGCTGTGCCGTGGTGCTTCGTAGTCTTCTCCCTCAGACACTCCCAAATGACGCTCCACCCCAGCTTTGCAACGTCGCCCCATATATGATCCAAGGAATATTGCTCATTCCTAGAGTAGGCATGCGCAGGTAGATTGGACAGGATCGTCCCCGAGACACGGACCATACAAGAGAACATTCGAGCCTGAATCGGCGCGGATCTTGCCTCGCGACCACACTCAGTCGTGTCTTCAGTGATCTTCCTTTTCTTTGTAGAGGGTTCTTCTTCATTTGCGTCCTTGAAAAGGGTCCAAGCGCTTTCGACTGCCTGGAGCACAGAAGTCGCCCAAGGTAAGGTTTGAGTGGGGGTTAAGGTTGAGCGGAGGGCACGCGCGAACGCAGGTAGGTGGTATGCGAGGGGGAAAGTTGTCACTACAGACCGAGATGTAAACGTACCAGAGGTGGGGGAAAGGGAGCTGGCGACCACGGAGCGCAAAAGGGCTGATGCATACGTATGTACTGTGCGTGTTTTAGCATGATACTCGAGGACCCGATCAAGAAATTCCGAGGATGCTGCTGTTATGATTTGGGATATAGACGGTGGGATCTGGTAGTATGATTAACGCGGTCGCAAAGCATACATAGACATGATGACTCACATTAATTAGAGCGGAGAGTATTCTCTCCAATACACATCCTACAAAATCGTATTCGATTTGGACGAGTACGTCCAAGAGTTTTATGGAGGGAACTACATTCTCTGACAGGTCTGCTCACGTTCGGTTAACCGTAGAACAGCAACCATGTAACTGACTCACCCGGAGAAGGTGCATCTATGGTTTCCAACACCTTAACAGCCTCGTCCCTCGCCTCGCTGAGGGCTAGTTCGCCTCCATGTTCACCCTTCGTAACGTCGGGGCGAACACCATGAGCAACGAAGAGCCGCTCCTTTTCTACAACCCTCAGAATACCAACAAACGAGTTGCACTTTTGTGGTCCGAGATCCTCTGAAAGGGTGGACGAACCCCGGATTAGATTCCAGCATCTTTCTACAAATTCTATCCCTTTTTTCCTCGTATCTTCTTTGACGGCACCGGCGCCGGTCGTCGAGACGAAGAGCGCGGACCTATGTTTGAGTGTTGCGTTTACAAAGGAGAGACAGAGTTTTGGGAGGACAGAATGGTATGAGGAAATGCGCGTGGACAGGGCGTCAAACAATGTATCAAGTGGTTGTTTGAGCGCATCGAGGGAGAAGAGGGTTTCTGTACCTGCAGCATATATGTTGTCTTGTAGCTGTTTTGCAGACGAGAGACCGACAGGGGAAGGACTGGGACAGATGGCACAAAGCCAGGAAGAAAGGTGAGAGTCGAGGAAGGAATTATAGAGCTGCATGAGAATGGCAGAGGCACTCAGTGTCGAGACTCGCGATGTATCCTAAGTAGGCGACGACCGACGAGAGGCTCACCTTCTTCTTGTTTCCTGCATTGGCAAGCTTGTTCCTGTACGTGGCAACGACAGTGGAACAGAACCAACCCAAATCATCATCCACACGCTCCCACTCCGTGCAAGCATCGAAAACAGCGCCGAGATATTCTGCTAGAGCATCAACGCTGATCTTCTTTTCCGCCAAGGGCCAAAGGATGGCAATGGCTCCTCGAGCTGGAGCGAGTACTTGCGAAGACTGGAGAGTGAGCAACTCGATGACGATTGTATCGATTTGGAACCGATGCAGCAATGGAAGGAGCCATGTCTTTGTGGGTCGTGCACCCGTAGGAGGGGGGGTAGTAAGCACGGTGCAAAGCAATGTCCAGTACCTAGAATCCGCGATGGGATCTGAGTCCTTTTCTCGCCTCGTTTTCTTCGCTTGTGCGAGGAGGGTGAGTATCCATTCTCCAATGACTTCACCCTTGTTTGCTCCACGAAACGATGGGTCTGACCAGGCAAGAGAGGCTATCTCGATCTTAGAAGGCCCTGGCGCGGACGGTGGGTCGGTGGACGATTTGAGGAGGCGTACGAGAGCATGGACAGAGGTCGTCATGTTCCCAGCTGGCACAGCAACGCAAAAAAAGGTACACAGTACATACAAAATTGTAGGGACTATAGTCCAGAGGCTACAACAACTTGGTACCCTTCGTCACCGGAGTCGTTCGCAACTGTGTAGATGACACTAGGTTCTTGGTTGGTATGAAATGTAGAGATCTAGGCTTCAAATCCTTCTATTGGTTGCCACTCATCTTCTATGCTCGGATTGAAGTCGAATAATTTTGAAAAGCAAGGTGTATGTGGCGTGGAGAAGTGCTCGTACGGATTCGCTGCAGATATCTTTGTTCCACACCGATAACAAAAGTGAGTTCCACACTTGGCGCAGGTCATCTACAAAACCAATGGTCAGGTGGCACGAGGCACATGTGCGGTGGCGTAAAAAGGGAGCACAAGGGCATAAGAAAGGGTTAGGGCATAAGAAAGGGTTACGCACGTGGTTACAGCCCATTGATTTTTCGACTCTTACTTCGCAACCAGGGCAGACCGTTGTGCTTGAATCCATCCATTTCTTGTTCTCTTTCTCATCCTCGTGCTGTCTCACTAGCTTGAGGACATTGCCACGACCATAACGCAGTTCTATAGCACGGCGATCGGGTGAATCTGGCGGAGCTGAAAGATAATCGAGAATGAATTTGGAAGAGAGCGGAAGTGGGCATGGAGTGTGAGGCCCGTGCCTGACAGTGATGGTCAATAAAAAAGACGTTGACGATGTGGAGTGGTTACCAAGTGCGCCTACAAAAAGCACAAAAGGAATAACTGCATGTAGTACAAGTGCGCAGACGTGCCCAGCCGGAGTCGTCTTCGCTAGAGTCAGAAGTAGGTTTTGGGACGGGTTCTTGACAGTATTCCATCGGACAGTGTATTGTCGTTGGATCGCGCTCGAGATCGCGTTTCCTGCGGAGCCATTTCCATCTTGCGAGTTGGTTCTCTGAGAGAACGGCTCTGACTTCGTCTTCTGTTGCTTCGCGGAGCCCATCTGCATCGCTTGGGTCGGTTTTTCCACATTTGGGTTCTGGACAACCGACGCGGGAGACCTGGCCCTCCCTGACATGTAATCCCCACATGTCAATTAGACAAGTTTTACAGAAGACGTGACCGCATGAGAGAGCGAGACAGTGGACCCCCTTGCGCTCTGAGAGACATATCGCGCATAGATATGAGGTGTGCGCAAACTCGTCAGACTTGGACGAGGCGGCATAGGCGAGAAGGGTGGTGAGAAGGAGCTGTGGGGACGGGTGAGGTATTCTAATGACCGGGGTGGAATGAAGCGAGGGGGAAAGAGGGGGATGGACGTACTGGATGGAGTGCGTGTCGTCGTCAAGCAATCCGACTTCTGCCAAGAAATCGCCTGTGCGTATCCACTCGACCCATGTATAAAGGACACCAGAGTCATCGCCGGGAGACCACATTTCGATCATGCGTTGCTCGATGAGTGCGAGTGCGGGTGGAGGCACCCAGGCGGAGGTAGCGTGGAGGGACTGGATGATTGGAGGCGCGTGGGAAGGGTAGGCGGGAGGGAGGGCGATGCGGAAGTGGAGTGGGGGCAGGACGGAGAGCGATGCAGAAAGGGATTTGCCATCGGCAGGGGCGGGGGCGGTGGTAGCGAGATAGGCGTCGTGGGGGATGTGCAGGATGGTGAGCGGGGTGTCGGTGCCGAGTTCGACGGGGATGAGAAGGGTGACGATCGCGTTCTTGTTTGAGATGCAGATCGTCGGGTGTATCGACTGCGGTGGTGGTCATGATCGGCGACGACGACGACGACGATGATGACGAG
>JBBPMK010000432.1:0-18549 GCA_038090295.1 Boletus semigastroideus | reverse complement strand
GTCAATGATACCGTGTGCAGTGACGACATACGTAAATTCATGATCGTGCAATAAACGGCGGGGTCTGTCATGAGAACCAAGAAAGAGCGTCAGGTTGTCACACGTGGATGTGAAACCCTGAGTGAACTGATCATGATAGGGAGGTGAAGGTGCCTCATCTTCTAGTTTTACCGAGCGAGCAGGACTTGGCCGAGCCGATCCAAGAATATCGTGCTGACGGAGTTGGTCTGAAAGGGGCTCGGGTAATTGGTTGTCTCGCGTGAGGTGTACGAAAGCTGTGTTATTGTGATCACTATTCCGGACTGTTGGCATTTTTTCGGTTTGCCCCACGAGGGTTTCGAGCGGGCGATTAGTGCTCGATCGTTGGTTTGCGCTAATTTCTAGTGATGAGAAAGTATTGCCGAGAAGGGGAAGGACAATGTCCACATGGTCTGATCGGAAAGTCGACCACCGAGCAGAATGCTCTTTCACAGCTGGAGATGAACGGTCTAGAGTCAAGTCGACGACGTCTTCTGTCGGGGGTGCAGTATGCGCCGCAGCTTGCCGCCGAGGGACAGGAGTGCCATGTACGATGTGCATTGGGTTTGGCCTGATGCCTGTCGTCCGTGGTTCCGTCTGCTTCGTCTGAACGGGGTGTGTGATCCAAGACAGGTTGTCAGGACGCTGAGGGCCATGCCCGAATGCAGTGTATGAGGCAGGTCTTATCCGGCTGGGTCCAGGCGCATCGCCCTGCAGTAAAATCAGCCATATGTCTTAGAAGCGGAGGAGACTGGAGCCACCTGGGAAAAGCTGGCACGGAACGGACCCTGTTGCGTGGGGGAGACGCTTTGTGAGTCCAGGCGAGGATCGGCACGGTGTGATCCGACTTCCGTGCTACCTGAATTGATATCAAAACAACATCAGCAAGTGCGCGTTAGCAAGACAAAGAGTTGGGAATAACCTGTGGCATGGTGACTGGTGGACTGGGTGCGACAGTTGAAGAGCACGGTGTTGTCATGATCCGAGTACTTGGACGATACAATGGCAAAGTGACGGTTGTTCTGTAGATGGTGTTTCTGGTCCTCGATCCATCTCTTGCGTGCGCTATGGCTGCCGGGTGCACCTTTGCGGCAGTCTCGGGGAAGATGTACCACCACGGCGTGCACGCCAGGTGCGTCGATGGTTGGCTGCCACTGTCTTGGTCTCTTGAACGGTCTCGAGTCATGGAATGAGTGTGCCGGGCGTGTACAACGCACACGGGGGATGATTGTGGAGCCCTTGCGAGCGAGGCGGACTTCGTTGGGTTGCGTGTCGTCCATGAGATATATTTGAGTTTGTTTACGAACACATGCTCGACGACGTCGACGGGCTCGCCCTCGCCGCCGTCGTCCATCAAGAGACCCAAATCCGAATACCATGGCACCAAGCTAGACTACTACTCACCACCACCCCTCCCACTCAGCACGCCTCAGGGCGTGGAACGAATACCTTTCCCTACATCCCTCAATCCAAACCGTCTTTCTTCACAGTATCTGGGGCAGCTTGCGAGCGAGCGAGTTGACATTCTCCGCGGGCAGGGTAGACATGTAGTTGGCCTGCCCGTAGTGCTGTGAGTCTTCCTTCGCTCTCTCGTCAGTTCACGCTGATCGAAGCAAAGCAACGATGGTATCATCCTGAATTGGTACTTCAAGTAGCACGCTCCCGATGATCCATCCACTTATCCGTTTCGAACAGGGTCCGCCAAAAGTCGGGCTCTGTGCATAGCGTGCGATCCCACAATACACCTCTCGTCTGCCAAAGTGCTATTTTTGCAGAGCAAGCAAGTGAAAAGCACCGTCTTCCGGCAGTCTCCAGTGCGACTAGTTCCGGAACCAGCGCAGCAGACGCTATTGTCATCGATTCAGATGAGGACATGCGCAGAGTTTCGTCTCTTCACACTGACAAGCCAGGACTGAGTCACGGTACCTCTTCAAACCAGGACGTGGTCGATTACTCGGACTCGGACGTGGAGTTGCTCTCCTGGATTCGTTCAGGAAACAAGGTAGATGATGACTCAGAGGATTCATGTGACTCTCCTCTTCCACCCCCAGCGGATCTGCTGCCATCGGGCCCGCCTTCCGAGCGCTCTTTAACGAGGAAAGAAGATGTATTCACCCCGTCCGGGCTTCGCTCCGACAGCATAGGCGTGACGACCTCTGATTCCGAGGACATCGGTGGCCGTGGAATATCCCCTCGACACCCAAAACCGCCATCTCCATCTTCCCTGAAATCGATCAGGAAGTTGCTCGCAACAGGAAAACGGCAAAATAATCCTGAACGTGAAGTCCCGCCAAAAAGGACAATTGTCATTACGGGCGTGACAGAGAAGCAGAGAAAAGAGTCCCTGGAGGAAGCTTCTGCCATCACGAGCAGCGAGAGCGAGGAAGAACCAGACTCTCCAGTTTCTGATCCGCAGCTTAAAAGAGTGCCCTTGCCTAAAACCGATCATGGACGTGCCCGGCGACTCTTGATGCCAGAGTCTGCTGACCTTCCGCTGGTTGCAGTGACCATGAGGGGTGATTGTCATTTCATAGAGAGAAAGAAGAAGTGGGTGTTGGATCGATCGATCTAGACTTGCGGCCATTGATCGTGCAACAGGTATCGCATAAGTGGTTACTCACTTCCTAATCCCGGAGTCTTTCGACACGTAGGAGACGTTTGCATGGTTGGAAACACCGCCGTTCTCGGGTGTGACAGAGGAACACATCAGATTTCGTTCCTTTCTATTGCGGTATGCATGTGGATTCCTGTCTGTTGAGGTGTTTCTTCATGGCATTTGAATAGGGAAAGCCGAAAATGATGAACATCGCAAGATCCCCACACGGCAGTGGGCCGCGCTACCAAGATATGCAGAAAAGAGGTGTAAGCCGCCTTGCTGCAATACACGCTGATGATGGCCACATCAAATTTTTGTCGGGTGGCTACGATGGAACAATTCATGAGTGGACGGCTGGTGTTGAAACGCTCGACGAGCCTCATTCCAGGAGAGTCGTCTCACATGGTGCCCGCATAATGGCACTTGGATATTGTGATCGTGACAAATCAATAATGGCGTCTGCGCAAAGGAAACTGCACATTACGGATCTTAACCGTTCCATAACGGTGACGCACCCTTTCTCGAATGACATTCAGCAGATACACATTCACCCGCAGGCAGCGTATGTCACACTTCTAGAGGTGAGTGATGTGGTTGCATGTTGGGGCGATGTACTCAAAGAAGTGTCAGGTTCGGCATCTAGACCGTCAAATTCAACTGTATGACCTCCGTAAAGGAGGTTTCGACGGCGAACCATGCCTGAGTTTCGGCCACCGTAACACGAATAGTAAAATTTCGGGGACACATACGCGAGGGAGTGTTCATCTCGTTCACTTTGTAATGGCGAGCGAGGACAGGGGTGCGTTGCTCTGGGATTTTCGGAACATCAAGGTAGGATTTTTCTTTCTGGCTGGTATTGGGAAGGAGATGTGATGAAAGCTCTACCCAAAGAGGGCGGTGATCGAGAGGCGTTTCCAGCAGGCTGAGAAGGTGGTACACGCGATCTTTGCGGATCGGGACATTGCTACGTTTGGAGAAGGGATCGTTACGTTCTTTGAGGACTACTTGGCTCGATAAATGTTACGCCACATTGCGCTCCTTAATTGTTGTTCTTTATTTGGCCTACACAACGATACAATGTCCAAAGGTCAAGTCCACTTGGTCGTCCGTACAGGTCCTTGTCCCAGCGCTCTCAGTACTCAATCTCACTCCTTTTAGCGTCTTTTGATTGGTGCAGGAAAGGCATCCCCAAGTCCCCCCGTCGGCCCAGCGCTCGGTGCCCGTGGTGTTAAATCTATGGATTTTTGCAAAGAGTTCAATGCCAGGACTGCCCACATCGAACCAGGCGTCCCAATTCCAACCATGATTCACGTCCAGCCAGACAGGACGTTCACATTTATCACAAAAACGCCTCCGACAACCTACCTCCTCAAGCAGGTCGCCGGTCTGGAAAAAGGGCCCGCGCGTCCCGGACATGAAATATTGGGCACCATCAGTCTCAAACACGTGTACGAAATAGCCAAAATTAAGGCAAGAGATGACCACCTTAAGCATCTCAAGTTGGAGTCGATTGCGAGTACTGTCATTGGTACTGCAAGGACCCTGGGACTTCAAGTCGTGCCGTAACTCGGTCATACTGCTCTGCCAGGTACGTCCTTGCCAGCAGCCTGATCCATCGGCTTATCATCTGCCCCGATGTGACATAGTCCTTATCAATCTGCCACCATCAATTGCTGTCCCAAGCCCCCGCTATTCTTACCCCATGTGCCTACCTGTAGCTAGAGTGTTGTCAAGTCTTTCCCCACAGCTAATACTGGAGTACTCGTACCGCGTCATTCCCGACACCATGTATTGGGGAACATTAATGAACAAGCGCGGTGGCGTCATTCGCGTTCGAGTGTCCAGTGCAAGGTTAAGTTCATTCACCTCATAATCAAATTCACATTTCATATTGGCGAGTCTCCGGTTCCTGTATACCGAGAGCTAGGATGAGCTACTTCTGGAATATATCTGAACGTCGTGGTCATGTTTCGCCGTCCAATCGTTTGTCAAGCTTTCTCCTCCGAATGACCTAACCGGAATTTGCCATGCTGCTGACACGCTTCACTCGTCCAGTTTCGCCACACCTTACCCGCACTGCTGTGACACGTTCTTTTCTTCTTAGTCGCCACTGTGCTGCCCCATGCCTTTTCTGGTCGCTTCCTTCACGCGTGTATTTTCTCAAGCGCGTCAAGTTCATCATTTCTTCATCATAGCCACGATTTGTACGTCTTTGAATATTATTGTTTCAGATTCTCATCTTGAATGCCCTCCTAAGCTCTCGGTTATCTTTGGCTATCAGTCATCGTCCTTGTTCTTTAGAGGCAGGTCTCGCGTCCATTCCAGCGTGCCAGTACGACGTCAATCCGCATGTTTCATGGGTAAATCAGCGCTTATGCTCAACGTGTGTTGTTCCTCGATCACGTCGGCCTCGACCTGGCTGCCGCACCGGACTTTACTCCACTCAAAAGGCTCCAGAAATTTAATGAATCTGACTTCTCGTCATAACACGTTTGCTGCCTCATACTCATCCTTGATCTGTCACAACAATGTCCACGTTGCGATAAATTCGTCATGGGCTGGAAAAAGAAACAAGACGATTTTGTGAAATGTTATTCAAAAACTCGTCCTATAAAGAGTCCATCCTACCGACCAGGGTTCTGCAGAGTTGGTTCACTTCACCTCTTCCTCTCTTCAGAAACCACCGCTCACCTATCCTTCTACTCTCGCAATGGCGGCTTCGACAAACGATGTGTTGTCCTGGACGAACCAAGATCCCCGTGAAAGCCAACTCTTCAATACGTGGGGTGTTCTCTACCGCTTTGCGGTACGGTTCCCTCCTTCCTTGCGTCATCGTTCCTGACGACGCGTTGCAGACCGTGGTGGGCACCAACGGGCAGAGCACCACCACTCTTTGGCGGGCGGTGCGCGCCAACAGGGAGGATCGCGTTGCGAAGCTCGAGTGGGCTTCCAATGGCGGTCTTGGACGAGCAGTGATCGGCAAGGTGAGAAGGATGGCAAAACAAATATGGGCACCTTCGCTGATCAATATTTGGTTGGCAGAACGCGGTCCCGATGTCAGACCTCGTCCGCCCTGATCCTCGCTACCCGGTGAGTAAACACTCCCGCACCACCACAGATGGCGATGTTCATCGTATGATTAGGGCGCACGGATTTTTAATGCGCCCGATGGTCTGCAGTATCGCTGGCGACCATCTTCCACCTCGCCCGATATTTTGGTACGTGCTGGGCATGCCTGTGGCTATTTTGCATCCACTGATGGGCCCCACATGCAGCTGGAGGATCCCACAGGAAATGTTGTCGCCTTTTACCGGCCCACGAGAGCTACCCGGTATCAGCTCGGGGATGTCTATGGGGAGCTCCACTTTCTCCGGAATGCGGGTGCGGGGACGATAGTAAGACCCTAGTCCAACCCATCACGTCACGGTGCTCATATTTGTTCAACGTCAGACGCACCCACCCATGATGGACACGGTTACGGTGACCTGCATGCTATACCGGTTTTGTCAAGCATTTGGTCTTTGACATGGCATTCTCCTGCATCCGCATTGTACACTACCACTCCATCGTGACTTGAACGCATGTACTATATTTGACATGCAATGCACCGAATTTTCACCCGATGTTCCTGAAGTCGCCACCTTAGTCATAGAACACGGGTTTTACGCGACACGTGGGGAAACACGCTGCAACGCCCAATCTCACACCAGGTCAGAGAGAACGACATTCGCATACGATCAATCGGCTGATAACAAGCTAATAAAGTGATGCTGGACACATGCTCACAGCTTGGCCGTTCCAAGCGTCTCCTGTTCGTCCGCCGTCACAGCATCGATGATCTCATCGACCTTGCGGATGACCCATGCCGTACCCTCGTCGCTGGCAAGGAATTTGTCTTCCTCGTTCAAGTCCGCTTCGTAACGCGCTTTGAGGAGACCAAAGACATGGCTGGTCAGCTGGGGACCGACTCTTCCCTCGGCTCGCAACGTTGCAATTCCGACGACCGAACCCAAGGCCCGAGTGAGATTGCCTTGCTCCAGGTCTCCTCGCGGCAGAGGGGACAGGATCGTGCCGTAGGCCTGTATGATAAACGCTGAACAAGGGCGCAGATTCAGTATTTATCAAACTCGAGGCACGTCATGCAAGCGAGGCGGTGTGATAGATTGTCAACGACAGGGGGGGGAGTAAAAAGATAAGACCACGGGGTAGTACCTACTGATGAAATCGGGATGAAGTGCCCCCAATTTGTCGTACAACTTGACAGCATGAGGTTCATAGATGGACTTCCACAAGACCATACCCCTTTGGATGGTCGCCTCGATGTTTTCTGCGCCGGCTTGTCTGCATGGAGTCGGAAAGGCTAGCACCTCGTGTTGCTGTGCAGGGGGAACATGTTCTTCTCACCTAATCGAGTTCTTTCGTAACGCAGCGTATACATCGTCTTCCAGTGCATCCTTTAAGCCCGTCAAGGACAAGATCGTCTGGATCGTAGTTTGTTTGATCAGGTCCTACTCCCTTTTTTTTTCCCACAGACTTACGCGAGGTACGCCAACGAATATGACACTTTTGAGCGCGGCCTCGCGCATCATGGCTGCTCTGCTCACGGCTTCGGTAAAGCTCCTTCGTGTCTCAGGAAGGGCGGGGTCGTTTCTGGTTATGAAACGATAGAGGTGTCCCACAGACGAGGGTCTGTTGATGGTAAGGAGTGTGCATGTCTGTCATTCCGGGTTCAATGTCGTATTCGACTGGCGGAATGGAGCATACTCGCCGAGAGGACGAGCCAACCGTTTTCTGCGTTGCGTTGCTTAGCGTCGGTCAGCGCACTCACGAACACGCGGTGCAGGGTTTCTACGGGAGGACTCGGCCATGCGTCCGGGCTGCGCAACGCCAAGAGTTGCTTGACTACAGGGGGAAGGTGCCTGACCATCACCAGAGAGACGAAAAGAAGGGTGACGTCCTCTGGGTCGGGTATGTTATTATACGTGTAAACACTTGAACCCACGATCCAAAGACGATCACATTGGTTCACAAGCTACATGCGTCGCCGACGTACGTATCTAGCACAAAAAAATGGAGCGCGACCAAGCACGCACAACTGTGTGGGCGAAATAATCAAAGAATTAAAAAAAATTCAGTCTACGGAGGGGTATCGGATAGAATGTTCCACAAACTACAGATCACTGCCCATAGTAATATTCGCCGAGGCTGGTGGGATTGCCATTGCCATCCATGAGCAAGTTCTCGTAGTTTACGTTCGTGAGGTCCATTTGGGGAGCTGGAAACGTGTGAGCGAGTACAGAGGATGTGACGTGGGGACCGTACCATAGGGGAACGCAGCCAAGAGCCAGTCTGTGCCGTCAACGAAGGATTTTATCTGTCCAGCAAAGGTCCACATTTCGCTAGCGTCCGGTTGGGCGTTATTACCACTAAAGTCCTTTGGAACGAGTCGATCAACGTGCCAAGTGAGATATCAAGCGAAGAATTACCTGATCCGCAAACTCAGTGATCATGACGGGGATGTTGTACAAGCCATGGAGGGTGTTGGCATAGTCGGTGATCTGTGAAGCATTGTTAGTGTAACCATGCATGGCCATGATATCAACCTAGAAGTCGAAAAATAAACGATTGGGTGTGATTAGCATCGCAGAGGGAACGTACCACGCAACCAGAAGTCGCATGACACATGCCCATAAAAGTACTGTACCACTGAAGTCCGGTATCGTCGTTGGTGCACGCAGGAGAGACGAGAGTGTAACCCTTTTGTTTGAGAGGGTTGATGTATTGCATCCAAAGGTTGAAAGCATCCGCTGGGGCCATGTACGACTGGGAGGGCTCATTGGGCCTAGGTGGCGGGTGAGAAAGGGCGACGAGGGAATGGGAGATACGGACTCGTTCACACCCATAGCATATTGGGCATAACCTGCGACGACTGTACTCTGGAATTCGGCAATCTGGTTATAACCCCACAACATGGACATCGGCTTGAGATTGGGATAGGACCGAACGCTGTTGGGGTATGAGGGGGACCAGGTGTACAAACTGGAGGCATGGATGGCATCAGAGGAATTGCAAGGGAACGACGAGACATACTATCCGACACCGGCAAGGTTTCCAAAGTTTTGCAAGTACTGATCACCGTTGGACCAACAGAGACCCCATTTGCGCGAACCGTTGGAATTGGTAGGAGAGGCGGACGGAGAAGAGGATGTAGTTGTTGGGGTGGACGAGGTCGGGGCAGGGGAGGGAGCGGAGGTGGGGGTCGGGGTCGGGGTGGGAGAAGGGCTGGCAGAGGATGGGCGTTGACGGCACTGGCCGGAAGAGCTATCGCGCTTGCGCCTGGCTACGGCGTGGTGAGCGTGTACATGACGGGCGACTTGTGCACGGTCTGCGACGAGGGCATTGGCGGGGAGTGGTGCGGATGAGAGTGCGAGGAGAGCGAGGAGAGCGAGGGCGAGGAAATCGAGGTATTTAAATTGGGACATGCTGGGGAACGAGCGAGCGAAAGTAAAGAGCGTGAGCCCGTCACGGTCGGTAAGGATAGAGAGGGAGGAGAAAGAGAGAGAGACGGATAGACAGAACGAGAGACGGAACGTCAAGGTTATATGTGCCTATGTTACATAATCAAAACTCGCACGGACCAAATGTCATGGTGACACAGACGCGGCTGAGGGACCGTCTCCGTCTTGTTTACATACAAAAACAGGAACGCGTCTTTTTTTCTTTCTTACTTCGTTGTTCAACCAATTTCCTTTCTCCTCCTCTTCAAAAATGTCCGACGCCCAAGCCGCCCTGGTCACTGAGAACGGCGTGCCTCCGGTGACGCAAGACGCCCTCGTCGAAGAAGCACCCGGTTACAAGGTAATTCATTCTTACCACCTCTTTCATTTCCTCACACCCTTCACCTCAGGTCTTCGCCGGAAATCTTGCGTACTCCACCACGGACGAAGGGCTGGAGACTTTCTTCGCGCCAGTGCAGAGCGAAATGTATTGTTCCCTTTGTCTGCTCCCACTCATCCCCCCATTCATCTCCCCCCAGCATCTCAGCACAGGTCATCCTGCGCGGTTCCCGCTCCGCAGGTTATGGCTTCGTCGCCGTATCTAGCCCAGAGGCTGCTCAAAAGGCAGTCGAATCCCTCAACGGCCAAGAACTCGACGGCCGGAACGTCATCGTCGAAATCGCCAAGCCAGCCGAACAAAAGGACAAGGAAAAGAAAGAGAAAAAGGCCAAGAGACGTCCAGGCAGGCGTGGTACCAAGGCCGTGCCCGGTGAAGTCACGGAGGCCGAGGCCAATGGCGACCTCAAAACGGACGACGCTGCTCCTCTCCCCGATACCGACGAAGCAGCCAAGCCAAAGAAAAAGAAGAAAAAGTCCACCGTACGTCCTTGGTCTTCTGCCCCTTTCTTCTCCTTCTCATTCCTCTCTTTAGCACAAGTCAAAGCGCAAGACTGCCCCTCCTGCAGAAGTCGAGGCACCAAAGGATCCCCAGGATGCACCCCTCGAAGAGGGTGCTTCCGAGGTGCCTCCTGTCAAAAAACAGCATCGCCCCAGAAAACCCAGAGTACCACGTCGCAGAGCTGGTGAAGACCCCGTCGGCGAACCTTCAAAGACCATGTTGTTCGTCGCCAACCTCGGCTTCAGCATTGACGATGTTGCCTTGGCCGCTCTCTTCACCGACGCGGGTATCAATGTCGTCTCTGCCCGCGTCGTTCGCAGAAACTTCGGGCCCAGGAGAAGCAAAGGTTATGGTTTCGTCGACGTTGGCAGCGAGCAAGAGCAGAACAATGCCATCGAGGCAATGCAAGGCAAAGAAGTTGCTGGCCGCCCCATTGCTGTCAAGATCGCTGTAAACGCCACCAAGGAAGATCAGGATGCTGACAACGCTGCCCCCGACGTGGCTGCCGAAACTTCCTGAACACGCCCTCTTGTTCATAATTCCAGATCCCCCTCTTGGCTTCATTCTTATTTAACGCACACTCTTGTGCGAGTTTATCGTGACTTAGTACCTGTTCTTTTGCTAAGTTTCCCGCGATTTTCACGAGTCAAGTAATTCATTCCCGTGCCGGTGGTCTGGTACTGTGTTTCTTCTACATACTTGTGCTGTCGCTTGGTCAACCTCATGCGACGTGCTACGTACTTTTGATGGCTATTGACGACCCGTTCATGTCCACGATAGCGTGATGGTGTGAGCGTCGAGTGTTTGTTCCCGAACCTTCAAACATGTCTGACGAGGAGGACTATCTCTCTGACAAGTTCCTCGTCGAAACCGTTCCTTCGTCCTCTCAACCAAAGACTTATGCACAGAGACGCCAAGAATCTTTGAAACAGAGTCGCATCAAGGATGAACAGCATCGTCTCAAGGGTCGTCGCCAGCGCGAGCAGGAATCCAGGGAAGAGGGTCTCCGCAAGAGCCTCTTCGAGCGGGCCATAGACGACAATCAAGGAGGGGAAAACAGGGCGCTAGGGATCATGCTCAAGATGGGCTTCAAAGTGGGTCAATCTTTGGGCCAGCCCGGCGTCCACGAAGATGCCCCCCCTTCACACCCTGATGGCAACGATTCTTCTCAACGACGGAACATACCATCAGAGGCATCACACAGTGCCGAGCCGCTCCCCCTGAACGAATGGTCAGGTTTGTCGCATCATCACACATCATCGCACGTTCTGGTTCATCTCAGTCCGTAGGCAAGAAGGGTATCGGGCTAGGGAAACGCGAGGGGTCTCCCGGCGCTTCCGATCGCTTGGCCAAGATGGCCAAGATGGCCGAAGACGCCACCAAAGAGAGCTTCCGAGACGTGGCAAGTCGGGAATACGAAGAGAGGCGCGCAGAAGCGCGTCTGGCGCCTGCACAACGGACTTGCATGACCCTCGACGAAAACGCCGGAATCACGGTCCGTGGTCTGTTGCACGTCTTGGCGAACGCTTAGTCGTTTTCTACCATCATCCATCAGTTTAATGTTCTCTGGCTCAACCCGAATGAAGCCGATTCTATCCCCAAGGGACTGACAGAGGCCCTTTTGGAATTTACACAGGGCGTCTTCCCCGTACCGCCCGGGAGAGTGGACGAAGTGACTCGTTTGCGCGATCAGGTGCGCGCGGATGCACTGCATCCCGTTACCAGGGACGATGATGATTCCGCGTCGAACGACCTCGGGGGAGTGAACGAGCCAGCACAGCCAGCAGACTTGACGTCCGAAACCGTAGAGGAGACTGTCTACTTTTTCCGCCTCGGGGTGTGCCGTGATTCAATTTTCAAAAATGAAGACTAACTCTCTATCGACATAGCCTCGAGATCGGCTAAACCTGGTCCTGACATACCTTCGAGACGAGTACGCATATTGCTTTTGGTGTGGCACAAAGTATGACGATGGAGACGACCTGTGCAAACACTGCCCGGGTCCCAACGAAGAAGATCACGATTGACAGTCCAACATTTAGAAAATAGCTACGATGTTTAAATGTTAGAAACCGTAAGGAACGCATGCTAATGATGGTGTACAAATGAGTGTCCGAGGATCGCAGAATAAAATATACATCTACAATGTGACGGGAAAAGTAAGGAACGCGTACATCGGCGCGCGACCAGTGCAAATAGTTACAGAGGAGAATCTCTTTTCGGTTGAATAAGTGGTCAATCATAGCGTAACAACCATCAATGAGAAATAGGGGCAGGCAAGAGTGATGGTAAGACGATGGTTTCAGGTCGATCAACATGTGCACGGTGTGGGAAGGTCGCAGCAGTCGGAGAATTTTGCGGTGTTCGACGACGTGCATAACTTGAGATGGGAGTGGTGGCATGTAACTCCCGGGAATTCTTGGCAAATTGCAGGGACAATGGCCGATTTCGGCGTGACGACGAGGACAAGCGTGGGGAGACCGACTGAGTAAGCACACGTCAGTTCCGTGGGTCACAGCTAGCGAATATATCAACATACTCGTCGCTCATTTTCCACCTCATCAAGAGATGGGGAATTAGATGTGGATCTGCTGTGTCTAGCAGACGACTGTGCTCCCAATCAGAGAGGTCGTCGTGTCATCGAGTGAGTTACTCACATTTGGGGAACTATAAGGTGAGAAGCGGACGGCGCGGAGACGGCAGGAAGGATGACGCCTATCTGCGTCCGCGTCCCGAGGGATCGATTCAGAGGATATGTTGAAGGATGGTGACATTGGGCTGTAGTTCGGATTTGAACTTGCAAGGGAGGACACGGAGGAACAGGAGCCTGAGCGAGAACGGGATGTGGTGATGCGGGGTGGGGATTCTGAAGAGAGCTTGGCATCATTGCCGAGACCCAAAGAAGCCATGAGTTCGATAAAGGACGGAAGTACACCAGACATTTGGTGAGCGGAAATGGGGACGGGTATGTGTCGTCGTAAAAGCGGCCTTGAAGTAATGTGGGAGGGGATAGTTATAAGTGAGCGGAGAGGTCCCTTGGAGACGCCCCACGGTTGTCATGTATGGGCGGTCGTCAAACCCACCTCGCACTGTAGGCGTTGTTCTTCCAACCTGCAGGGCTAACAATAGGAACCTCGACCGTCGGCAAGGTGATTATCCTCGCTAGTCCAATTAACACAGCCCTCGCTGGATCGTCCCAGTTCCGAAAACCGGGCGTTGAATTACTTGAATTACTGCACTTGGGTCAAGGAGCAACCAGGGCTGTGAAGTCACCGAATAATCTAAAAAAATTCAGCTCGTTGGCATTGTTTTCCCGTTGGATTGTTGTCCAGAGCAACCACGCGCATGCACCGTGATCATGGATTGGGAATTCCCAACACTGTCGCCATGACCGTTGCAAAAACAAGGGCTGTGCGGGAATAATACAACGTCACGTGTCACAGTGTCGTATTGCTCTTCGATCATGAACCAGCCAAGCCAGTCAAACGCATCTGGCGGCGGTGGTTTCGCCGCCCAGCCTCGCCAAGAGATGGAGTATATTTGCGCAGGTAGCTCTACCCATTGTCGGCATCGCTGTCTGATCAACAACATCCAAAGACTGTGGGGCTAAAAATGAGATAAAATCCAGGGAGCCAATCCGTTGTCGCGAATGTGGTCACCGGATCATGTACAAGAAAAGGACAAAAAGAAGTGAGCCCTTTGCTTTCTTTGCCAGGTACATGCATTCACGTTCCTGTCAGTGGTCCAATTCGAAGCACGGTGACCATTGAGGTTGCTGCCTAATCGTTATGCAGCACCCACCGCTCGGGTCGTCAAGGTAATTTACCCTAGTGATTTTTTTGCGAGGCTATTCCAACGGCGTGGGTCAGAACGGTCAGTTCATGCACGCAGGTGCGAGAAATTTGGCAGGGGAACAGTAAAGATTGTACTTGCAACCTACACCGTGTACGACTACACAAAAATATTTTGGAGCAAACCAAAGACATGCCAGAGAATTTGTGAGGACCCTACAGTGCCTACCACTTAAAGGCGGCATGTCTACTAAGGGCTCAGTTTTGCGCCAGACTTTCCCGCATTAAAAATTTAGAAGGAAACATGGTCTAATTAGCGTTATTCTACATTTTCAAAAATCAGCCTGATTACGTAGTCATTCACTTTTGGGGGTTCTGTATAGTGTACCAATAATGTGCGCAACCGTACCGTACTGCACGGGCCTGTGGGTTTCCCTCTGGGGTGCACTCATAAGAACAATAATATTAAACATTTTGTATCTAAATACAGTGTACAGTATGGTGGTATAACATCACCGTGTCGCCGCGGTCCTCATCCTCATCAGGTGGTTGGCATGTGAAGTGTGGTGTACGTACGTTGTCGTGTGGTCACCGTGGGCGTCTTGGATGAGCCGTTCCGCTCGTTCACACGTCGGGAGGGGTCCAGGCATGGAGGTGGCACATCGATGGGCTCATCGAGAGCTCTGGAAGGATCCAGATGGGGCATGCGCACGTCGGACGGGCTGTGGGGCTCGTCGATGCGTCGGGAGGGGTCCGGTGGGAACCAGGTCTGTCGAACGGACCGTTGGGCTCGTTGACGTGATGAGAGGAGTCTGGGAGGGGCAGAGGCATGTCAAGCCATTGGGGGCCAAGGTGCTTCGAACGAGCTGTGGGGCTCATCGACGCATCAGGAGGGTGGCAAGCAGGTGGCTCAGAAGGGATCCTTTTAGGGCGGGGTGCATTGAGCGAGTTGATCAACTCGTCGACACTTCGGGAAGGATCTGGAAGGTGGGGGGTGCGTTGAACGAGCCTGTTAGACTCATCGACACGACAGGAGGGTCCGGGCAGCGGGTGGGTGCATCAAACAAGCCAATCGGCTTGCTGACGCGTCGGGAGAGGTCCGGCCGAAGGGGTGGTGTGTTGGACAAGCCAATGGGCATGTTTACATGTCGGTAGAAGGTCCAAGTTGCGGGCGGATACGTCAAATGAGTTGATCGGCTCGCTGACGCGTCGGGAGGGTCCGGCCAAGGCAGCGGTGCATTGAACAAGCCGTTGGGCCCGTTCACACGTCGAGATGGGTTCAGGGCGGCATCGAATGAGCTGTTGAGCTTGTTGATGCCTCAAAAGGGATCCAGACGCAGTGGGGTTGTGGTCACGTTGTCGTTGCTGCAACGGGGTCATGACTGTCAGAGGATGAGGGCAGGCAGGGCAGGTACGCATCAGGCCAGAATGGTGGGAAGGCGAGAGGTGATGGTGCGTGATGCGCAATTGCATATATGCGCATTGGGTGAACGTGGTCGGATGGGCCGTGCACGTTGGACAAAGTGGCAAGTCGGGTGCATGTTGGGAGGACGAGAGCAGGGAGGTGGAGAGGAGGCATGGACAGGGTGCAAACAAGGCCAGGATGGGATCCATGCAACACACGCACGAGGCACGAGCGGCACCAGGTCGAATTTGTGGATTGGAGAAATGCGGAGTGTTAAATATATTAGCTAATATGTCCCAAAATAGAAACTCAGACTAGCGCTGTCTGAAATTCACTTTTTGAGCATGCCCAATTTTCAGACCTCATAACACATACCTGGTATAACCCATACTCCCCTGTAACCCATACATTTTTGCATTTCCCGAGTTGGTTTGCAAGGAATATCCCATACCCCATACCCCATGGCTATTTTTGAGTATGATAACCCATACTCATCATGAAGGACTCCCAACATTTGAAATAAAATGTGTTGCAAGCAAGACTCAGAAACAGATCTGCAAAGAAAGCCACCATTGCTGGAATGGAGTCGACTTCTATGGGAGAATTGAGAATGTCTATGGTCATGTATTGTATGGTATGTCTGCTTGTCCACAGTGGAGGAGGGGATTGTGTATTGAGAGCAATGGCAAAGCTGTGCAGATACTAGCATTGCTGAAGGAACCAGGCAAGGCCAGTCAGTGTAATTCCAGTCCCCTTCCAACCATTGAGATCATTTATGTACAAAGATCTGAGCCATGGATACATGGATGTGATCTGCAGCAAATCATCATCCTTCAAGTCTACCACCCAATTGAGATTGATGTGTATGCTACTGAGATTGAAACATGTCTTCAAGAGTAAGCACAGAATGACCTGACTCAAAGTTCTGCCAGGGCATGAAAACTAGATCCACCATACCTTCATTGTGGGATATGGACAGATACACAGTGACTTTGCTAGTACAAGCCTTTTGCAGTGTTGTTAGGAACGACCTTATAACTCCTTTGAAGGGACATGTGGATGAAGGTAGCAAACATAGATGTGATGACTGGAAGCCACATGTACAAAAACAGTTTGAAAATGGGAGCAATTGATGTGACAGATAGTTGAAGCAACCTTAGCATGGAGAAGGTGAGGGGATGGTTTAAAGTTGAACTTTGACTTGTTAATTTGTGGCCCAGCATGAATGCAAGCAAGGTCAATCCTGGCATCATCCATTTGACCCCTTCTGACTTTCTGTCAACTAGACCCTCCTTGATTCTAGATACTATTTTGCTTCAACCCCACATAGCACTTCTGCTTCCTTCCACTGCCAAGCATATTCCATACTTGTCCTGGTCTGTGCTCTAACCCCACCATATAAATACTTGAGCCACATGTACATTATTTTCCTTAAGCTAATTCTACACATTTCTCTGTGTTCTATCATCCTGCTTCTGCACTTAAGACTCTCTCCTCTGGACTTCCACTCTGGGGACTTGCATGCTTTTGTGTGTCTTGCATAGAACCACTACATATGTGTTAGTTATAGACCTGTTGGCATAGGCTGCCTTTTGGAGTTTTACCAACACCACCTTAGGCCCACCATTGTCTTACAAGCAGACCTATCAAACAGGCATCCACTTTTATCCATCTTCTTGTTGACACTTGCTTTGCTGGACTTCAGTTCACAGTAAGCATAACAGCTAGGGGTTGTGCCCTGGAAGTGATGCCCTGGAGCTCAAGGGAAATGAATGCCTATTTGATGGTCCAAGTGCTAGGAGATGGGGATTCCAGTGAAGGATGCCAGTGCAACTTGCAAGGGCAGCCTACACCCAAGGGTCTATAGCTGCAGCACATAAATCAGCTCTACATAGAAGGTCTTGGAGGGGTACATCAAGGTCCAAGGGTGGAGACACTCTCAAAGATGGTTGCTGATCCATATGTACATGAAATGAGCCTTGTAGTCTGGGGGAGTGTCAGAGGGTTTGGACTACCCTTAGTATGAGGAGATAGTGGATAGTGCTTGCCAGTACACCAACAGAACACAGAAGATTGCATAGAACTAGCTTAGAGTGATATTGTTACGATATCCCACCGGCCATGTCATTTTCTTCTTTTTCTTGACTTATCCCTTTTGCCGTTCTATTAGTGGACTTTTTTCCAATTCACAGTAACCCTCTCTCACAGTTACCTGCTGTTTGATCCTTCTTCTTTACGGTTGTGACAGCTGTCATACAGCATTCCCCTTTTAGCTGCCTCGCCACTTCCGCTCTTCCGTGACCGGCGTCCCGTTTGTTCTGTCTCCCCTTTATTGTTCCGCTGTCACCATTGCGCAGTACCCTTCTCCTTTATTCCGGTACTCCGTTTATACCATATCTAGCTTGGTCCATGCTCACCCTACTACCGTATAAATACCGAGCCACTTGTACTGTATTACCCAAGCTAATTCTATGCAACCTTCTCTGTGTTCAATCCTGTGTGCTTCTGCATCTAAGGCTCTCTCCTTCGGCTTCCACCCCTAGGACTTGCGCGCTTCTTTGCATCTGCGTAGTGTTACAGTTTGACCTCAAACCAGGTTGGATTCAGACAACTGAACACCCAGTAATGAACACCTGTACTTTTCATTCTTTTCTTCATCTTCCTAACTACCCCGGAGGGACTAGCCAACCCTCAGATCACCACACTTGTCCCAACCCTTCACCAGGTATGCTCGGGGACTCAGGGTAGCCTGAAGACCTCCTCCTCCTCCTCCTACCTCCTCTCTGGTATGCGTCAGTCTTCCTCCCACAAAGCAGCACATCATGGTATGCGTCAGCCTTCCTCCAAGGGAGCAGCACTTCTCGGGATGCATCAGTCCGCATACGCGGCAGCACATCATGGTATGCGTCAGCCTTCCTCCAAGGGAGCAGCACTTCTCGGAATGCATCAGTCCGCATACACAGCAGCACATCACAGTACGCATCAGCCTTCCTCCGCGGGAGCAGCACTTCTCGGGATGCATCAGTCCACATACGTGGCAGCACATCACGACCTAGGATGCATAGGTCCGCACACGCAGCAGCACATCATGACCCCCTCATGACCTTCTCTCGTTGGTATGCGTAAGCCCTTCTCCACAAGGCAGCATCATGGTCAGTCCAGACCCTTCCGGACCTGGACACATAAGGCCTCCCAGATAGGCAGTGTCATCTTACCTTAGGACTCTCTGTCGGACCCAGAACCTTCACCGGGCTTCCTCTATTGTTCCTGCTTGATCATTTGTATTTCCCTTCTAGGACAAGCGGGCTCCCATTCTTCACCTTCCTGACAGGACCGCCAAGTAC
>JBBPMK010000431.1:0-18585 GCA_038090295.1 Boletus semigastroideus | reverse complement strand
TTGCCCACGTGATGCAAACCGCGGTATACGACCTGGAGAAATCTCCGACTCATGACAAACTGCAAACATTTTGCAAAATTTCTCGGGATAGCGGGTTCAATTGGGCGTGGAGCGACACATGTTGTATCAATAAGAGTGACCTCTTCATCCTTCAAGAAGCTCTCGTTGCAATGTTCAAGTGGTATCAGAATGCTACCCTGGTGATCGTCTTCCTCCGTGGCGTTCACCCCTCATCGGAGCTCGGCGCTCTCATGAAGAGTGCCTGGAATAGTCGTGCCTGGACTCTTCAAGAATACATTGCTGCCAAGATCATTCACTTTTACACCGAAGACTGGACGTTTTATCTCAATCTAGACATACCAAATCACAAAGAATCCTTGCAGGTCATTTCGGAGATGGAACAAGCCACGGGAGTGTCTGCGAAACAATTGATGTCGCTCCGTCCAGGGTTGACGAACATTCGGGAGAAATTGCTCCTCGCCTCACCTCGGCAGACCACGTTGGTGGAGGATGCTGCATACTCGCTGCTAGGAATTTTCTCAGTCGCCCTTCCAGTAGTATATGGAGAGGGAGAAGGATCACTAGGGCGTCTCTTGGCGCATGTTCTCACTGTCTGCGGAGACGTGAGCGTTCTTGCATGGACTGGGAACTCTGGACCTTTCAACAGCTGTCTTCCCGCACACATCACTGTATTCGATGAACCGGCTACGTCACACATCCCATTGCCCATACCGGATGCCGATGTGGAAAACATGATTGCCACTTTGTCGTTCGAGCTCGACATCGCTTTGGACCTATACGACCGACTGAACGAGCTTTCGGTACCACGGTTCGCAATGAGCCGGATGAAGCTTCCATGTATTGCATTCCAACTTCCCTCCCTCTCAGCTTTTCACACCCGTCCAAGCCGCGTCTATTGGGCGGAGACGTTTGCGTTTGGGATGGTGAATATCAAGACAAAACATGACCTTTCTCGGATGCACCCACTCTATCTCGTACACCCTTGGTTGAGTACCCTCCTGGGGCACGAAGAGGTGGTGAGGGAAGTCGTTGCGGCACCAGTGTCACCTGACATTGAGAATGAGGAATTTTTTGGCGAGGACATTGACGATGACGAAGAGATTCCTGAGGAGAACATTCGCCATTCCTCATTAGTTTCCGGGCCTGCATCACACTTTCATTATCCTCCCGCGATCCGAATGGATAGGGAAAAGCGAGCGCGACGGTTGGTTGCACGTCTTCGACAGCCATTCGGTGCACTGTTGCTCATGCGGACGTCGACGGTGGACTATACGCGGGTTGCGGCCGATTCATCGATCATGGTACAGTTTACGGACAACATTTCTTTGGTTGAGATCCTGGACAATGTACGTACGCTTGATGTGTTATAACATGAACGGTCTGTCTTGTCGGCATCCCTGCCCTGCTTCGTCTAGTCAGCATAGGTGTTGGAGATCTACACCTCCGTTACCGTACATAACTATTTTCCATTATTTTCCTACATTTCCTTTTACGGACATCGCGTATACTCGACGCGTCCGTTCGTTCACCTTTCCTCTAGTCTCGTACCACTCGACTGGAGGTAAGCTATTATCATTCCTTACTTACCTAGTACAGTATTTACCCTCTGTCTAGTCCGGGTTCCAACAATAGGATGGCAAGTTCGCTCGATACTTGATGGTCTTGTCGCTTCACACACACAAGATGGGTAAATCGGTCTCGTGACACACAGCATCGAGTCGTTTTGAACTTGCGTAGCGTACACCAGTTCTACCGACAATATGGCTTCCCGGCGTGACACTCCCTCCATTTGCGTACGGGCCTAACCCGGCGGCCGATCACCATCCTTTGCCCCTGACTCTATCTTTTTCGGCTGCCCACTCATTGCGTGCCCTCATACACCAAACGACAGCGACTATTTCGTTCAAGGCCACATATCCACCCGTGGTCTGTCGGCGAGCACGATGCCCGGATAGGTGGGACGTAGTCTCGAGGTACATGAAGACCCGGTGATACTGCATGTCCCCTGGGGGCTCGCGGTGCTCGGTGCCGTCGTTGCCCTTGAAGCTCCCACGTCTTGCTTTCAAGCTTGGCCCTCTACCAGTATTAGAAACTTCAAGTGCGCCGGGACACGTGTTTCGCACAAAGACACGCACCCTTGGGACCGTGGAGATTAGGACAGCAGATGATCTCTCTCGCTTGGACTCTCTTTCTTGTCCACTCATGGATCGACTTTCTCCTCGCCCGACGGCCTGTAGAAAGTGTCACCGAACTACGCAGCAAGACAACGGAGGACGAGATTTCATTGATAAGCAACCCGCCGCCTGCACTCCGAGCTTCTAGCAAATCTCAAAAGGCGCGAGTTGCGTCTTTATTGTGGTTGCCGTTTGCTGCACGGCGGGCTCCAGACGAGCGTCACGATGCGCCGCCATCGCTTGCAGAAAGGCGACCAGAAACCCTCCGGTTTGTCGCTCGCTTGAGACAACCATTTGGTGCATTGGTCCTTACGCCGGCGAAAGAAACTGTTGGTGCATACAGGAGGGTCGCTTCGGACAGTCTTGTGACTGTGCGGTTGCAGGACGATACGTCATTGGAGAAGCTGATGGGGAGCGTACAGGTGCTGGACGTGCTCTAACGATATCCGGTGACACACGACCCATCTTTCTTACAATGTAGTCATGTGTATCATTTTTCTGGAGTCATCAGACTAACACTGCTGTTGGCCCGGAAATCTCCGAGCCGAAGTATGAGGCTGTTTCCGCTCCCGCGATCGTCACGGTAGTACAATGGCGCCATGACAGCGTACCTAAGTTATGTCGCGTTGACCTTGGACAATTGACGTTGAATATTGAATGGAAAGAGGTGTTGGACAATTATCTCGCAGCTCTGACCAGGCGTCGTCACCATCCATCGCCAGTATCGTCTGGCCCCGCGTAGGCTTCAGCCTGCCTACTAAGGGGACAGAATGAAGGATCGACGTCGATCATTTCCATGTACACGAACCTATTAATTTCCTCGTCCACTTGGTATGTACCAACGCATAGTGTGTTCCTCGAGGTACGCGATGTATCATCCAGTGGTTGGCATTGATGTTGACGTCCGAGCCATCAGAATCGGAGCGAGGTGGGTGATTCAGCCTCGCCTTCCTCCCACCCTGCCTCACCAGGCACTAGGACTGCGCCGGAGACCCACCGATGCATCAGGTTAACGCAAATTCACGATCGAGCGACTCGGTCTCAGATCCCCTCTGACCTCGAACGACACTACATCCGAGTCAATTCTGCAACGGATGCAATAGCATACTTATGCATCGTTACCACATGCCATGTCCCGTCGGCTCGGTTCAATTAAGTAAAAATCCCCAAACTCGACGACATCCGACGTCTGAAAAGTTTGTCTCTCGCACTGCATCGTGGCGCGAGGCCTTGCCCTGGCTTATCCGCTCACCCTTGCTCACCCTTTCCGCGATCATCGCGGCATGTCCCTCGTCTATATGATAATGGCGCCAACCGAGGCTGTCGCATCAACTTTTTAATCCTCGCTTGGACGTGCCACATTGATTATTTTCAAACCTGCAACAGTGCTTGTTCCACAAGGGGCTGAATCAAGTTTGACAACCCGCTTGATGAATAATGTATACGGACGATGCCGGACCCGGGCGATCCATTGAACCTGCTCCAACTCTCGGTCAGGGTTGACCGTTCCGTCAAATAATGATATTGATTGAATTACATATGCTGTGGGGCGGGCTCGTGTTTCGATCCAGCCTCGACGGCTGTGTGCTATAATAGAGTTGGCGTTTCGGATGGACGGGCATGACAGCGACGGTGCGTGTTACGGAGCTTATTTCGTTGCTCTCCCTGACCATGACCATGTCCACATCCGGATCGAGACATGCAGGCCCTGTCTGTCTGTCTGGTTGCCATCCCGATCCCGATCCCAATCCCGACAAGTCCCGCCAGTTACACGTGCGTCCCGCCGAACCAAGTACATACATAGTGCCAGGCGTGTACGGCACGGACAATGACTCGGATCACGCGTACGTCGATCCTCTCCTCGACGCGCCCAGTCATGTTGACCACCAGCCAAGCTCAACTCGAACGCGTTCCTTCCCGTGATGACGATGGGAGCCTGCGCCATGGCCATTGTCCATCCCGCCATCGCACGCGGCATGCCACACGCGCGTGATCATGGATCATGGCACGTCGCCGAACCACGTCTCCCGAGGCGCGTGATCGCTGCTCGATATCCTGCCGATCTCGGTCCCAATCTTGACAATGATCGATGATCCCGTGCTCTAAACCACGTCCCCTCCGAAACGACATTGTGATCGCGGACATGTCTCGAGGATATCGCCCTAGATCCGATACATCATGCATGCACGATCGACGAATCACGCGCGGGGCCAAGTTTCGAAAGTGTCACCGCACATGCTGATCATCCAACCAGCTTGCAAGGCCAAGGAAATAATATAGCACACACTAATCTACCCATCCACTTCCTCCCCCATAATCCGCGCCACCAACTCGTTCCCACTATGCACAGGCGCCTCGTACACTGCAAACGCCGCCTTCTTGTGCGCACCAGCCTCGCCCACACCGTCACCCACGCCCACGCCTACGTCGGCACCATCACCCACCCCCACGTCCCCACTCGACCACCCCTTGCGTCGATCCATAAACACCGCCTCGCGCCGATCCAACAACATCTCCAAATCCCGATCGCTCAACACCCCTCGCTTCCCCTCCCTCGTCTCGGGCACCACCTCGATATGGTCACCCTCGAGCCGCAGCAACGCCGCAGCCATCTCTGCAATGTTATCTGCCTTGGTACGACCCGCTTGCCCTGGCATCTTGAACTTGCCTGCACACGCACACGCGTGAGCACCCAACCCAAGTGCAACACGACGAGGACGACGCACCCTTGGCAATCACCAACGCTTCCAATTTGCGCTTCTCCGTCGCACGCTGCATGATCCGCGTCTCGACCGTGTGCGCCGTCACCAGTCGGAACACGAGCACAGGCCGTGTCTGACCGATCCGGTGCGCCCTGTCCTGCGCCTGCACGTCCATTTGCGGATTCTGCGCCGAGGGTCAGACACGTACATACTACGCACACGACGCCACGTTACCCAGTCTTGATCGTAAAAAATGACCGTGTCCGCGGCGGTCAACGTGATCCCTAGTCCGCCCGCGCGCGTGCTAAGGAGAAAGAGGTGAGGCGCGTTCGGCGCGTCGCCCGCGTGTTGAAACAGATGCATTTGTTCCCGACGCTCCATCGGATCCGTGGATCCGTCGATGCGGCAGATCGGCCACCCCTTGACCTCGGTCGCCCACGTCTGACGGGCGTCAGCAGCTAGACAAACGACGACGATCACGTGCGCACGCACCTCGATAATGTCCAACATGGTCGTAAACTGGCTAAACAAGAGCACCTTGTGCCCCGTCCGAAACAGCGCGTCGAGCAGCCGTTCGAGCAACATCATCTTGCCGCTCGCGTCAACGAGCGCCTCCGTCGTCTCGGGCAACGGCTCGGTTGGATCCCGAAACAGGAGCGGATGCGAACACGCCTTGCGCAGCTGCATCACCGTGTTTTGCAGACGCATGTTGTTGACACCCTTGACTGTCGGCAGCGTGGGGTGAGCATCATCCATCATCACTCAAGTGGCTAACGTACCACTCTCGCGCAGGCGGTGCTGTCGGCCGAGTTCCGCCACGTCTTCCGTCTTTTCCTTGTCCTCGTCTACGCGCGCGTTGTCGTCGTCGTCGTCGTCGTCATCATCTTCATCATACCTCCGCCTTTTTCCCGCCCGCAATTGTCTCGGCGCGTCGACGTCGACGACGGGTTTCTCCGCCGGTGTGTCATCTATCCCCTTTTCGAGCAAGCATCGACGGATGCGACCCTGGACGATTTCGTCGTACAGGTGCCGCTGTTTCACGCTGAGCGGTGCATAGATAACGTATTCTTTCTTAGGGGGTAATAGGCCTTCCACGTCGGCTTTGAGACGACGGAGGAGAAACGGCTTGAGGATGCCGTGGAGGGTGGAAATGAGGTGGGTGGACTGGGTGGGCGATAGGCGAGATTGCAAGGTGCCGAGGTTGAACCTGAACTTTTGACGTGAGAGGGGGGGCCCACGCGAGAGAAACGGAGCCGTGAGACGTACCATTCCTGAAAGGTATCCAAGTCATCAAAGATGTCCGGCAGAATGAAATTGAGCAAGGACCACAACTCCGCGAAGCTATTCTGACAAGCGTCGTCAAACGCGCGTGGGCGGGGGGGTAAATAGAGGGACGCACATGGAGTGGCGTGCCCGTCAATATCATGCGCCCCGCACTCGGGTATTTCTTGATCTCCTGAATGAGTTTGCAATTCAGATTTTTTAGGCGATGGCCCTCGTCTACGACGATGTAACCCCAATTGTATCTCGACAGATGGGACTGATCACGAATGATCATTTCGTACGTGGTGACGACGACGGGAAATGCTTCCTTGGTCTGACGAGGCAGGGTATGAGGTATAGGTTCGTCGTCGAGTTTACGTCGTTTGACGTGGCTGGTTTTGCGTGTCGTTGATTTACCTGTGTTGCTACGCGTCGCCATGATGCGCTCGCCTGGCACAGCGGTGGCTTCGGAGCCGTCATCTGGCTCGCGCATGACGGTGCGTCGAAGGTCGGCACGATCAACGGGGGAGCCATGGTACATGCACACGGGAATCTGACCGCGTCATCAGCACGCGAAAGCAGAAAGAACCAGCAGACACGGACGGCAGGTGCGAAGCGATGAAACTCGTCGATCCAGTTGTGAATGACGCTGAGAGGACAGACGATCAAAAAGGGCCTGAAATGGCCGAGCTCGCGGAGATGGGCGTTGAACGCAATCGCTTGGAGAGTCTGGAAGGGGTCGTCAGCAAGAGAGTGTGGAGGGACAATGAGACGGGACGTGCCTTTCCCAAGCCCATCTCGTCGGCTGGAGATGCGCGTCAATATAGGGCGTGTTCGACATGGGACGAGACGCACCCAAGATGCCCGAGACGCCGTTCTTGTCAAGGGAGACCATCCACTCGACGCCGTCGAGCTGGTAGTCTTTCAGCGTGCCTCCGGTCACCAAGGTGGGTTGCATAAACTTGGGGCGGGGAGCAGCAGAGTCCGGAGCAGCCAACGGCTTGTCGAGCGTGGGTTCGTCCTCCTCGGACGCTGGCACACGTCGTTTGGGGGGTTTACGCGTGCGCTTGCGCGTGCCGGGTGGTTGTGGATCAGAAGGGCTGGCGACGTGCATGGCTGCACGGAGTGCGGAGGTGCGTTTTTCCTTGTCCATTTGCTGGCCGAGGAGATTCGAATAGGTGAACGATTTTTCGAGAAGACGTTCGAGACGGGCGAATCGGTCTTGGAAGTGCTGCAGAAGAGGTGAGGTGAGAGTGGAGATGGACGAGGGGGACGTACGACATCTTCGACAGAGTCTGGGGCAACAGAGGACGGACGGGTGTCGTCTGTGTAGGGCGGCGAAGACGCGACGGAGATGAACGACGACGGGGGCGGACTCGCGGACATTGTTGTGCACGACGAGGACGAGGAGAAGGAGAAGAGAAATTATATTGGATTATGTCATCAAGGACGCGAAAGTGCCTGCCCTAATACTACTATGACTAACGGCCTAGTACCTGTAGCGAGTCGAGTAGTCTGCGGGGACTTGGGTCAGACGGAGCGAGGGAGCAGGAAGCGTAAACAGACCCTTGGGGGAGACGACGAGACCACGGCCCTTGGAGGCACCGCGGTAGACGGTCTCGATGATGTCGATGAGCTGCGGCGGCGTGTGAACACAGGCATGGGGGGGTCGACGATTGGCGCACCTCCTGCTTGTTGTCCATAGCCCAGTTGCTGCGATGGACGTCAGCGAGTGGCACGACAAAGGGCAGACGACGGACATTTTATTGTTGTTGCCGGTGCCGAGATCGATCATGATGTGCTTGTTCCTGTACAAGGTGAGCGATGGCACCGATCGGGGTCGAGCACGGACCGGTAAAAGAACATGACGGTGCAGGGGTCGTAGAGCTCGTACATCTGAGCTGTGATGAGACGACGGATGGTCGAAAGGAGAGCGACGGACCTTGTTGAAGTCGGGCACGGCGGTGATGTCGACGAGGTATATGACTGCAAAGTTTTGGACCTTTTCTGCGACGGCGTAGAGGGTCTCGTCCATGGTCATGCATTGCGGGTCCCAGTCGTGACCGAAGCGAATGACGACGATGCGGTCTTCCTCTGACTTGATCGCCTCGTCGACGTGCCAACCAGATGGGAGATGAGGGAGAAAGTAGGACATTTAGAAGAATTAAATGTTCGGTAAATTCCGATTTGTTTTCGACTTTCTTTTACGGTTCCGTGTCCTGTCGGCTTTTAATATTCTTCAAAAGATTGTCATGGAGATCACGTCAAAAGGGTCGATGTAAGCACTCTGCTAGTAAAAGGACCAGACCACACGAATTCCCTCCGAATCCCAAATATGAGAGCCTCCCCCTGCTCAGACGTCTCCTCACAGAGCGGAATGGCGGACAACGAGACAGACTCTCGTCTCGTCTCTCCTCCAAAAAAGAAGCGTACCCGCACGCTCACTACCCCGCACCAGTCTGCCGTCCTGCACGCTCTTCTCGCAAAGGTACGTCCCTTGACACCCTTCTTTCTCCTCGCCAAACATGTCCTAGTCCCGCTTCCCTACGACCGCCATGCGAGAAGAAGTCGGCCGTCAAATTGGCTTGAGCGCTCGTAAAGTACAGGCACGTCTCCTCTCACTCCATAATACACAGCTATCTTCATCTTTCGTCCTCAGATTTGGTTCCAAGTTCGTCCGTTTTTTTCTCTCTCCAACACATCCTCTCTAACCCGAACCCCCTCTAGAATCAGCGCCAAAAGGCGAGGCGGCCCCAGTCCGAGTCCGCGCCCTTGTCCCGTCCCCCTCAGTTTGGTCCCTTCCCCATCATGACCACTGCTGGCCCCAGTCAGGTCTCCTCTTCGGGCCCTAGTAGCGCTCGCTCCGCAGGTTCTCTCGATTCAAGCTCCTCCTTGTCCGGTCCAGGCATCCCCGGCTGGTCCCACCAACGCCGACACTCTTCCGCTGGTGAACGGGATCCTCCGAGTCCTGTCACACCGTTGGCCGTCCCTCATCCATTGTCCGACGGTCCCGCTCGACCGACCGCCGCCGTCCATCTCGACGCTTCCCCTCACACTTCCAGAGTCCTTCCTCCCATCAACTTTCGTGCCCTGGAAACACGCTCAACCGCCGCCCTCTCCTTCCCACAACAGCTCCCTTTGCACCAAGATGCGTCACCCCCTCGTTCGGTGACTATCCCACCCCCATTCGCGCTCCAACCACAGCCCCAGTGGGATCCTCACACGTTCACCCCCTTCACTCGTCCCGAGTTTGCATCTTGGTCTCATCCGTCGGGGTCGGCAAGGTATAGCTTCTCCGCCGTCAGCGCTCACGACCGCGGCCTCTCACCGCGTGCCAGACACTTTTACACGTCTTCGGAACCACGCCGCACCAGCCAACTCGATTCTCCTCTTCCTCATCACATAATCCCTCCTTCTCGGGCTCAGCGGCATTCAACCTCCGTTCTTCCTTTCCATCAGGTCACGCGAGATCAGACAACGACCTCTGATCGCACCCACACGTCGGAATCATGATGCCGTATTCACCCCGACACCGCCATCTTTACGATTGACACTCGTTATATTTTTACGTTGTCTGCACGAACTCTCGTCACGATCCTTTTTTTATCCCCCTCGCTTTTTTTTCTGTCTTGTGTGTGTTCCACCGAACCCTTGTCTGTCTTCTTTTTCATCTCTCTTTTAGATTTACCATACTCCTTCTCAGCATGCTCCATGTTGTCTCGCTCACCAATTCATAAACAGCCCCCACCCTACATATACAGGCCTATCCACTGGCACTAGTCCCAACGTTACCCAATCGCATCGCGCATAATCCTTTTTTATTTCTCTATCAAAACCCCCCATACTAATTCCCAGTACAGCCCTTGTGTTTCCTAAAACGACCATCACGACGACGAAGCACCCGTCGTAGAGCAGGGCATGGTTGAAACAACCATGCCCTCGCAACGCCTCGCGCGCACACCCCTCATGATCGAATCACGTCTGGAAGCCCACGTCCTCACTGCTGGGTCTCGCCGGACCGCATGCGTTTCCCCGCCGATTCTGAATCTCTGCATCGATTCTCCGGCGGCTCGTCGTCGCTTGTCCCTTTTTTTTTCGTCTTCTTTTTCGTTTCTTGTGGTATGTACATACGTTTTTTCCGCATCCTTCTGCTTCAACTGTAGCCCTCTCGAGATCTCCCCCACCTACATTCGGCCCCCAGCGTTCGGACCTCGTCTTTCTCCTTCCCTCTACCTTATACCCCGTCCCCTGCATATTACCCTAGACGCGTACCCTTTCGACCTTTCTTTCTTTCCTCGTCTTCTTAATCAATAATATCCAAGTGGTCGCGTTCTGGGTCAGTACCCGCGTATTGTAGGTTCGATTAGTTTTCCTATTTATACATAGGTTTTTCGTTCGCCCTTTATGTCGGGCGATGTCTCCGTATGTCGGCGTTATCGCCCGCCGGTCTCTGAACGGGTCTCCCTCTCGCCCCACACCTCGTCCGAGTTCAACTCGTACATGCTCCGTACCGCACACGTACTATGTACTGTATCAATACTATCGACCACCCCCCCAGATCGAGATCACAACGACGACGGACGCTCTTTTGGCACGGCACACTCAACTCAGTGAACGCTGAACGCTGACCGCGCTTGCGTCGCCACCCGATCCACTCGGACCCCCCTTCGACACGACACGCGCATTCTCTGCGTTTGCCTCGTGGACTTGCCTCGTACCCCCACCCGTCCCGATTCGCAACCACAGGCTGTACGGCGTACCTTTTTCCGCAAAAAAAAATAGCTCCGAGCCAGGCCAGGCAGGACATGGATGACAAACCAAGCACGCCACGGCAATTGCAGTATTCAAGTATAAAAGTATATGGGCCGCACGTGTGTCCTCGGCTTTAGCTCTCTGGCTCTGGCTCTGACAGTGAATCTCCGCGAGGTGGCCAGTGGGCCACGTTGAGACAAAAGCCGTCCCTAACACGAGTAGTTATAGTTATCCCCAGCGGCGCGATAACCTTTCGACATGCGTCCATGATCCGGGTCGTTGTTGGTCTAGACCGTAGACCCCCGGCCGCGCATACATCCGATGACCCTGACCTAGTACCCAGTACCAGCACCAGCACCAGCACCAGCACCAGCGCAGGTACAGGCGCCAAAGCCCAGACGCACGCCCACTCCAGCACACACCACACACCCCGGCCGCAACCACCCCATAACTAGGCACGGCCGTCGTCGTCGCCCGAAGACGCCGATGAGAACCCAACGGCACCTGGCCCGCTCGGACCATCGACAAGTCGCAGCAGCAGCTTAGGCACCGCCCCCATATCGTCCACTCTCCGTGTCGTTGTCATTGTCTTCGGAACCACCGCGGCCGCGGCCTCGCCCCTCGACCGCGCGCCAACATGGACAGGCCCTGCAACGTCAAGGTACGCTTGCACCGACGCAGACAGCGAACGATGGCGAGGGTGCACACCCATACCCAATGCTGCCGAACGCTTACGTGACCCCCGAGGGTTCGCGGCAGAACCTGCAGATACATTGTCCACGTAATCTGCGATCGTGTCACCACCCTGCGCGGGACGCCTCAGAGTAGGATCCTGAGCGGCCGCAACATCGTCACTGGCGATGGTCGGTGCGGCAACCATGGCTTCCTTCTGGTCTGGCGTCGTTGGCACACGCACAGGGACAGCCTCGTTCGGGCTCTCAGGGAGCACGACGGCAGAGCGCGACGACTCTGGATAAATCATCCTCCCTGGAGGGCCATTGCGTAACGTATCCTGAACACCGTCGGAAAGGCTGTGTGTCCTATCGGCAGAACGATTACGAAAGTCATCATGGTCCCTTCGCATTCTTGGAGACCGGCTCGTGTAATTTAGTCTGGCCTCATGGCGAGCGTCCGCGGACTCGTCTTGACCGTGTCTTGGGGTGGGTGAGTATATCGAATTATTTTCGCGGTGGGGAGACGGTTCTCGAGAACGCCCACGCGATCGACGGGATGGTAGGCGCTCTGCGTCCCAACGACTGCCTCTCTCCATGTCTTCTAGCGGGGATATTTCTGGCGGGACATCATACTAGATCAGGGAGATATCAACCCACCGTCTGCAGAGGAAAAAGCACAGACACCTACCTGGGCCACTTGGTCATACATGTTGAGGTCCCGATACGGGCTCCGAAGATAGCTATAAATCTCTACAGTAGATCGCAAAGCTCGTCGTCAGAACCGCCGACGACTGGCACGACAGCCATACCTACCGTGCGCAAAGTGCTCGGCATTGACCTGCCTGACGGCTGTACCGTATGGGGTGTCAAGATCCAGAAATTCGGATAACAATTTTACGGCAGGTTCCGAGCGGATATCTATCGATTTCATGAGCGATATGGTGTAGGTTGTGAGGAACTATCGGATACGATGGAGAATGAATGAACTGGATCAACACGAGGCTTGAATATGGAAGCGCACCTCGACGTCTAGATTAGGCCATACGCGCAGTTCGCGGCGCAGAAAAATGGTCATGCGGCTGACGAGATCCTGGGAAGCAGCAAACTGAATGGGGGTGGGGAAAGGGCGGTAGCGGGTATACGGATTCGAAGCGACGTGCTGTGGATACGTCGTGAGTGTGAGCGGGACGGCGTAGATGGTTGCGATCGGGTACGACGGACCTTGGCATAAAGATGGTGTTGGTAGATCCATCGACGCCGCGCGATCGCACGTTCGAGCTGGTCTTCTTCCTCGCGCACGCGTCGTTGTCGACGGCCCCACTGGCGCGCGCGCCGTGCATGCCTCAGCGCGTGGGCGTGCGACGCGGCTGCGAGGGGGGGTTCTGGCGAGGACGGTCGCAGCGGGAGCAGATAGTGTTTCTGGTAGTCGTACTGCGAGCGAATGTGATGGATGAGATACGCATCGTGGAACGACCTGGAACAGAGTGGACATTTGCGTGATTGTTCTGGCGAGGGGGCCGACGTTCAGTAGCCCGTCTGCAAGAGGTTTGTCGACCACACGCACCAGACCATAAGAGGATACATTCAAAGCAAAACTCGTGCGCACACACGGGAATGATGGTTCTGTCGATGAACGGCTGCAAGCAGATGGTGCAGTGGTCTTGTTCGAGGTCGTCGTCCGCGTTGTCTGGATTCAGCTCGTGCTCGTGCTCGGGCGTCGATTCGAGTTTGGGGCGTTTTGACGCAGACGTGCTCATCCCTGAAGGCCTGACGCTCGAGTTTGTCAGCGATTATGTTAAATAAAATTGGTTTGATTATCTTACATAAATAAATAAATAATATTATGTAACGCTCCACATCCATACAAGTGACTCGCCGAAAGTAAACCTTGCTTTATGACAAGCCTGAGGGAAGGACCGGTAGTTCAATTGACCGCCGATATGAGTCGATATATTTCACTTCGAATGGTCCCACACGCACGGTCTAATCTGATGTCAATATTTCCTTGAAAAGTAAGTCGCTTCGGAAAACTTGACTCGGAGTAGAAATGCGACAACGCACAAATTTACTCTGGTCGTATCAGCCACGTCGTCGCTCGGGCATCGCTCGATGCAGCACTCAGATCTCAGACACCGAGATTCAGGTTCGTGCTTGTCAATGATATGGTTACCACACCGACAGCAACTTGTTTACCCTGCCTACATCACCCGAGGGTATTGTTGATCCTGCAACGAGTTCCCAGAGACCGGATGACACCCGTAACGTTCAACCTAGTAGTCTGGTGATTCGCCTATTCTTTCAAGGTACGTAGACCTCAGGCTTCAAGTGGAAGGGACTTTGTCTCCAAATTCCCAGAGTGAGGGTTACAATTTGTGATCGCACGACCACAACCAGGTATACGCACGCGCGTTTCGACCAACTGTGGGCGTCGCTCTCGTTCCATTCGAGTTCCCATTCATCGTCGACGGAATTTGTGTTCGTGTTGAACACATGCGTCCGGCTGCCAAACCCCCTCGATTCACGCCTACGAGCGACTTTTCGACTCGGACTCCGCACACGCCCTCACGCTCCTCGTACACTGATATAGAAACCGACTTTCTCCAAGGCAGCGAAACCCTCCTCCTTAGCTCTCGCGCCTGCAACGTTTCTTCCTTCTAGACTTGGGACGATCATCTAGATTAGACTGGGAGTGACGGGCGACGGCATCCCGCTGTGGCTTCTTGATTGTACGCTGTCCTCCTTATCGTCCTCGTTCGTCATGTTCGCGTGCGCCACTTACCAGTCGTCCTGCTCTCATCCTGGCTCTGGCGCGTCCCCCCACAATGCGCATCAAGCTCTGTCCTTGTCACGAGCAGGTCAGGGACTGGGTCCAGCCCTGCTCGTAGACGTCGACATCCACGCTGACACCACTTCTCTCGCTACACGGTACATACCTGAGCTTTAATGGTTGTTCGGATCTACCGTCGTGATGGCGTTGGTACGCGCAGCTCATTCCTCCTCCTTGACCCACTTCGATATGGCCACTAACAGTACCTACCCGTATCTCTCCAGGAGAAAAAAGGCCGTCATTTTCTACTCCAATTCCGCACACTTGGTACAGATCGTACTCACACATACATTCAATTCAGAGCACAGAAATCGCACACGTCATATAGTTCGCCACTACCAGACTAAACCTCAGCCTACACAGGGCGTTCCGACTCCCTTGCAAAAACGGCGCGATTCTTCGTTCAAATCCACAGTCACAGCTTACCCTCTCCGAACTGTCTCGATATCGCCCGCGTCGTCCCTCCCATGCTCGTTCTCCATCCCCATCTCCACTTCCCCTTCCAGATGCTGTTCACCCGCCACGTTCCTAAACACCATCACAGTCTCCAGACCCACATTCGACCGCGATGCCGCGCCGAACCCGGTGTCGACGTGGATGCGACCACGAACGTCCTCGGCATACAGCGCCCGTATGCTGATGATAAACCTCGGGACGAGCGGGACGAACAAGATGGACGACACCGTGATCACGAAGAGGATTGCCGTATCGTAGTTGGATTGGCCGACTACAGATGCTATTTGGCTGAACATGTTTCTAGTGCATCAAGGCAAAAAAAAAAAGGCCACGCCGTCAGGACCCATATGAGCGGAATGTCGAGGAGGACATCACTTACACGAAAAAGTAAAGAATACTGTCCCTGGTCAGTACTTGCATGTAGCGGTTGAGTTGCCATTGCTTCGTTGCTTTGTACATCCCAATGGATTGTTTCAAGGCTTGGACGAGTGCGAGAATCAACAGTGCTGCAGCAAGAACGAGTCGAGAAAGGAAAATGTACGTCGGTGAGGTGTTAGTGGACGTTGAAGTGCAAAATGAATAATTGGGAACTTGAACAATCGTTACTGAGAGAAACGACGGGAGATCAAAAGTAAGGTGTCGTTGGGGGTCATCCACGTCCAATGTGATACATACCAAACAAGTCAGTGTTGAGGTTGTCGTAGATTCCATATATAACGACTGCGGTGACGAATTGTACCACATAAACGAACAGGAGAATCCAATAAATTATCCTGGATCGATTCCACATTGCGTACACACGCAGAATCATCACCCCTATAAGCAAATAAAGCAGAAGAGGCGGTGAAACTGAAGGGTAACTTACAATCAGCGGCACAAAGGAAGACCGCGTATGGCCAAATAGCTGCTAAAGTTAGCATTTCACCTTGTAGATGTGCAGTCACCGTGTATTCCAGAACACAGATACGCTTACAACTATTCCATGATCAGGTATCCATGGTTGTCTCAATGTCAACGAACGCACATCTTTCAGAATGCCATCATCACAACGAGTCACATTGAAACAGGAAGCAACTTACTTCTAAAGGGCCGGGAACGAAAGAACTGCCCACTGCGAATGTGATGTTGAGCCGATCGACCCTAGGTTGAATCGTTGAACATACCCAGTGACGTTGCCCTTGAGAATTGATTGAAGTTAATTCACGTTCAAAGGTGTATGACACAGACATACATGATCCAGAAGATACCAATGTAACGGGCCTATTAGCACAGTTTACTCAATGAATCCGGCAGAAGTTCCCAAAGTGTACATACGAAGACAAACGCTGTGGAGACCCAGGTCCAGGGTTGATGCTATGCAATGAGTCGGGACGTTATATATGGATGATCATGGAAACGCATTACCCAGATGTATTCTACCTGTGTAAGTTGTAATTATTGGTCATAAAAACAGATGCGGAGAAGAAATGGCATACCTCTGCAGAGAAGGTGAGGACTGGTTTTTGACGTTCAGATGGTGATCTACATTGTGAAGTACTAGTAGTTCACTTACTATAATCATATCCAACGACAGTCATGACGGCGACTGCGATAACGTATTAGATGCATCGTCAATGGAGTAAAGGTTAAACGTACGAGATGCAGAATTGTTTAGAATAATGGATTCCACAACAGACTGTAAGTCGGAAGACATGGTGTGTCACACCGTGCGTGGGATGACTTTGACTGCAATTAGAGCTGAGAGTCGAATGGGTTATATGTGGTCTTCAAGTGCCAGAAGAAATAGGGGAAGACCCTTTGTCGTCCGTCCCGAGATCATATGTCAACGCGCCGACGCCCACCGACGGTAATTGCCCGTGTCAGGCTGTGCGAGCCCGAGAAAAAAGTCATAATGAACGTCTTTAGACGTCTGTTTAGCCAACGGTGCCTTGACTAGTGCCTGGAGGGCACAATATGAACGAGTGGACATAAGGAGACAGACACATTAAGGATGCAAATGATCCACAAACCGGTGCAGGGCTATGTGATTGCAATTCATCGCGCCCTGAAAAGAGCACCATACCACATGCAAACGGCCTCGGCGTGGGAATGTCATTTACCTTGAAGATTTGTTTATTGACTCAAGAACGTTTCTCTCAAACCTCGTACGCCGTTATACACCAGCCAGATTGCTTGTAAACCAGAAAATAGACTAGACTGTCCCGGAAAATTCAACAACGAAACGAATCAGGAACTTTGCCCAACCCACCGTAACCTTGCACGAATCCGTTCATACGTCAACCGATCCCTCGACAATTTACATTGCCAGCAAGGCCAGCTCACACTCGGACAATATCAATGTTCAACGTTCAAACATAGGCTACAACGTACATCATGTCGACTTCAGCGCTTGCATTCATCGGGCTTGCACTTCGTCCAGCAACTTGAGAATCGCCACATACGACCATCATTAGCATAAATAGTACGAGCAAACACTAGCTCGGCCTCACCGTATGGCACAACGATGGAAAATGTCGGCGTACGAATTACATCTCTTCGTCGTCTAGTACATATGTATGCCAGTGACGCTCAGGGTACTGCGCATCTCTGAACATGTCTCCACATCTTCCCACACCCCATCCATGTCGACTCATCCCGATCGGATCAAGTCCATAGCTCCGTACTGTACACGTATATATCGAAAGCCCCCGATCGAGATCACAACCGAAAGCTCGGGACATTCTCCTTACGCCTGCTTTGTGGGCCTGCCTCATAGTACCCACCCGTCCCGATTCGCACGCGTATACCGTACTGTGCTTTGCTCCGAGCAACGCCAGCGCCAACATGGTTGTGACAGGCCTCAGCATAGCACGGAGGCATGGCGTATATGGTCCGCACGTGTGGCCGCGTCGACAATGAGCATGGGCACGTGTCCCCACCCCAGCGGCGTGATAACATTTCAACGCCCTTCGATGGTCCGTGTCATCGCTGGCCTAGACCGCCAGCCGCGCATACATCACCAGAACTAGTGCAGCCCCCCTCTCCGAGTCCTCGACTGATACACCGACCTGCCTACACCAGCCCCACCCTCCAAAAAGGCGGACGTGACCGTACACCCGTCGTCGTCGCCCGTAGACACGGCGAGAAGATGCCGACGGCACATCGCCCGTTCAGCCTGTCCACAACTCGCAGCGGCAGCTTGGGTACCGTCCCCACATCCTCCACCTGTTGCATTGTCGTCTTTGTGGTGGTCGTCCAAATCACCGCGGCTGCGGCCTCGCCCCTCAACCGCGCGCCAACATGGACAGGCCCTATAACGTCAAAGTACGCTTGCACCGACGTAGACAGCGAACAGCGGCGAGGATGCACACCCACATCCAGTGCTGCTGAACGTGACGCCAGAGGGTTCGAGGCAGAGATTGTCCACATAATCTGCGATCATGTCACCCTGCGTGGAATGCCTCATAGTAGAATCCTGAGGCTTGAGCGGAGGGCCATTGCGTAACGTATCCTGAACACCGTCGGAAAGGTTGTGTGTCCTATCGGCAGAACGACTACGAAAGTCATCATGGTCCCCCCGCATTCTTGGAGACCGGCTCGGATGGGGCGTGTAATTTGGTCTGGCCTCACGGCGAGCGTCCGCGGACTCGTCTTGACCCTGTCTTGGGGTGGGTGTGTATATGTAATTATTTTCGCGGTAGGGAGACGGTTCTCGAGAACGCCCACGCGATCGATGG
>JBBPMK010000430.1:570-18589 GCA_038090295.1 Boletus semigastroideus | reverse complement strand
TGCGTAGAATTAGCTTGAGGTTATACAGTACAGGAGGGACTGTATATATAGTGTCTAGCTCAAGCTATGACTAAGCGGAAGCTCCGCTCTATAAGGTAAAACCCTTGTCTGCGCAGCTCGGAAGGGCAAAGGGGATCCGAAGGATCAAAGAAGGCGCAGCAAGGTGAAACGACATATCCTGATGGGATCAGGGGAGAACTAGGATCAAGGGATCACAAGGATCAAAGGATCAAAGGATCATACCCCATCAGTGAGTCAACAGAGACCGATACTTTGGCGGTCCTGTCAGGAAGGTGAAAGACGGAAGCCCGCGTGTCCTAGAAGGAAAAGACAAATAACAAGCGGGGGTATTAAGGGAAGCCCGGTGAAGGTTCCGGGTCCGATGGAGAGATCTAAGATAAGATGACACTGCCTGTCTGGAGGCCTTACGTGTCCTGGTCCAAACGGGGGTTCGGCCGACCATGATGCTGCCTTATAAGGAAGGGCTTACACGTCCCAAGGAGGAGGTCATGAAGGTCATGACGTGCTGCCGTGTGTGCGGACCTATGCATCCCGTGTCGTGATGTGCTGCCACGTGTGTGGACTGATGCATCCCAAAGGGGTGCTGCTGCCTTATGGAGAAGGACTTATGCTGCTGGCGTCAAGGGTCGTGAGTGTCGTAATGTGCTGCCGCGTATGCGGACTGATGCATCCCAAGAAGTGCTGCTCCCGCGGAGGGAGGCTGATGCATACCATGATGTGCTGCCGCGTGTGTGGACTTAAGCATCCGAAGAGTGCGGCTTCGTGGGAGAAGGCTGATGCATACCAGGACGGAAAGTAGGAGGAGGTCTGTTGGCTACCCCGAGTCCCTGAGCATACCCAGTGAAGAGTCGGGACAAGTATGGTGATCTGAGGGTTGGCGAGTCCCTCCGGGGTAGTTAGGAAGACGAAGAAAAGAAATGAAATGTACAGGTGCTCGTTGCCGGGTGTTCAGCTGGTGAATCCAGCCCGGTTTGAGGCCAAACTGTAACATAAGGTAGACACTTGACTGGTGATTGCCCCCAGTCTAATCCACTTGGTTATTCAATCACCTTGACTTGAGGCCTAGTGTGAGGATCCATTCGCATTCCTACCCTCTCTATTTTCAATTTGCCAGTGACCGAGTGTACACTGCAAAGGATATTCGTCTGAGTGTACAACACTTGGATTAGACTACTCCTAGCACTCTCCTGGACCACAGGGATAAGTGGGGCCCGCCAGAGCTTTCCAAGACTTTTCATTTCATCGTCCCCCAATGCCTATTAGGGGAGTGGATAGGATCCACAGTTTAGAACCAGTTACATACGTTACCCTTTGAAGTTTCTCCCCTTGGAGAATTTACTGCACATCCATCAAGGGTGATAAGCGTTGAGTCAAGCCACCTTAGGGGCTGGAAGGCTTAGTCAAACACTGGTATTCCATGGGTAACTGCGAGGTAGCGCATCAGTACTAGTCTTAGTACTTTACTCAAGTAGTAGAAGAAGTTACCCAGGTTATTGGGATAATTCTTGTGGGCCATAAACCCAGAGTTTTTGTTTAGCGCTTGCCACTGGAGAATCAAAGAGTTTTTTTTTTCATCATCACTTCCTACCTCGCATTCCCTTCCCTCCATTGATCTCAGTTCAAATCTATGAACTTTGAGACCCTCACCATCCTAGTTTTCCTGTTCATCGCTCTTGTCACATACTGCTTTGACCATATTCTCAACTATAGTGGTCTTCAGATCAAGGTCCTAATCTTTGGACAAAAAGCCGCTCTCACTTTAAGAAGACCTGCCAGAGAAGCCAGAATAGACAATACTTGGAACGACCAAGAAGAAGACTTAGCTTGGAACTAAGAAAAACTGGATAGCAACCCTAGCAGAACACTGAGCACCATTGTACACATAAAAGAGGAATCACCACTGGTACCCTCTTTACATCTTCACTTAGTCAAAAGGGAAGAAACCCCTGAGTGGCTAAGAAGATATTGGCTTGAAGAAGAAAACAGACCACTCGCAAACCTTACTCCTCCTCCTCCCAATCCAATCAGAGAAGAGTGGCTAGCAGGCCAAAGGTGCTATAAGCAACAAAAGAAGTTCTATCAAAAGAACTTAAACAAGGTTAGAAAAGAAGACGGTTCAGGATATCTCAGAAATATTAAAAAACAGAAAAAATTCCCTTTCTTTTAAAAAGCTGGATCTCATCATTGCTTCCTCATATACCATCTTCCTTTTGATCGCTTTCATTTCACTTCATCTTTGCTGCATTCATAGAGAACTCCAAGAAATCAAGGAGTTAAGAACACAGATCCTAGAACTACAGTGGGACATACATTCTAGGTTACCAGTAGTAGAAGAAGAAGAGTGATTAAACTCTTTCACTTGTATGAGCAGTAGTGAAGAGGAAGAAACCTAGATTCGGAACACCACCTACACCCCAGACTCCACAAGGACCCTCCTTTCCTTTCCTTCAATACCCACCTATTCCTCCACCAATGTTATCAAACGATGACCTAGCAGCTCAGTTAGCCAAATTGTTAGAAGCACAGAGTGAAAGAAAAGATGATGTCACAAAGAAAATCCTTGACCCTGGATTGTGGGAAGGAGATAGAAAGAAATTTCAAGCATGGTGGCTCAATCTTACCTTATGGGTAAAAGAGCAGAAATGGAAAAATAACAAACTCCGATCGATTGCCATCCTATCATGTTTCAAAGAAAAATCAGACAGTTTCACATTCATAACCCTGTGAAAATATATTGATCTATCCAATTTGTATGCAGATGAAAAAGACGTACTCAAAATTGGAGATGCAGCATGGCCAAACTTTACCATGCTAGAAAAGGAGATTTTCACATATTTCCAAATAGATGTTCTTGCCCATGAAGCCTTGAAGGCAATACAAGCTCACAAGCAGATGGATGGACAGTCAATAGTAGACTATATCCAAAAGTTCAAGATCCTAAGAATAGACTCTGGGATCAAACCATTCTATGCAAAGGAGTTATTGAAACAAAACATCAGTCAAAAAATCTACTATCAGGCATATATATAATGCGATGTAGATGGATCTGATGTCGATCAATTGATGGAAGAGTAGATCAAACTAGGAAAGTTGTATGAACACATGAATATCAAACAACCTATGTCGGAAGGTTCAAACAAAGAAAACAAACCCTTACCAACATCGATACTTCTATCCATCATCCAATGGTCCACTGCCACAAAGATTTACTGCCACCGGTACACAACCAGGTAGAGAAGTGCCTATGGATACAACCATAAACAACAACAAAGAACGACCACCAATAATCTGTTGGAATTGTAACAAACCAGGACATACTAAACGACAATGTCCTAGTCCTAGACAACAACAATTCAGAGAAATGTTCTTTGACATGCGCACCAATATGTGGTACAGTACCAAACCCCCATTCAATCCCTTTCCCTCTTCTTCACAGATCCAAATTGCTGATGAAGAAAAAGATGCGAAAATAGCTGCGATGCAGGATAAAATAGATGTATTGGAAAAAGCAGCAAAGGCTTTAAATTAGAGTCGCTCAGAAATAAGGGGAAAACTTCTGAGCACTCAACAGACTTTGAATCAGTTCGGTCTCTTACCACAAGCGGTTGTATAACAAGTAGTCAGTCTTGTAGTCATGTAATTAAGTCTTCTTCTGAAGGGAGTCCCTTGAAGGGCTCAGCACCAGAAGTAAAAAATAGTGTGCTTAATTCCCTTTTCACATGTATTAAATGAATATGGCAAAATAAACCTAAAGTATTACTGGTATTTCCCCATCAGTTGAAAGAAACGTGTATGGAAGTAGAAGTGGATGCAAGGGTTTACATCAAAGAAAGATGGGAACATTATCAAACTATGGCACTCTTGGATAGTGGAAGTTGCAGTACATTCATTGACCAAAAGGTGGTCGATACATTAGGAATGGAAACAACACCATTATGAGAACCAAGAGTTACAAGGAATGCAGATGGAACTCAAGGACTAGGACAAATTACGCATACAATGACACTCGTCATTAAAATACAAGGACATTCAGAAATAGTCAAAGCATTCATCGCAGTACTAGGAACACATGCTATGCTCATTGGATATGATTGGTTAACACGACACAATCTGACAATAGATTGGGTCCAAAAAACAATCACCAATTGGGGATGTACGGATGATTGTCAAGAATTACATGAACATCTGAATGTACAAGAACAGAAGACGTTCCAAGTCCTTGAAGATGAAGAAGAAGTCAAAAAACAAGTACTGGAATGTTATCATGAATTCCTGGACGTCTTCTCTCAAAGCGCAGCATCAAGAATGCTGTTAAGAAAACCATGGGACTATGCAATAGATTTGAAAGAAGGCTTTGTGCTGAAAAAAGGAAGAATCATTCTGATGAGCAATGAAGAAATGAAGGTAGTCAGAGACTTCATAGATGGTGAATTAAAGAAAGGTTACATTCGACCATCAAAATCCCCTCAAACATCTCCAGTATTCTTTATTCCCAAAAAAGATGGAGGACGACGATTAGTAATGGACTATCAATACCTAAATGAAGGCACAATCAAAAATGCCTATCCATTACCCCTCATCTCAGATTTGGTTGATCGACTAAAGAATGCAGACATATTTACGACATTAGATCTCAGATGGAATTACAATAACATCCGAATCAAAGGAGGTGATGAATGGAAAGCAGCATTCGTCACACCAATCAGAGCCTATGAACCCCTAGTCATGTACTTTGGAAAAGCCAATTCCCCCGGATCATTTCAGCAAATGATGAACGACATCTTTAATGACATATGGATGACAGTATTAATATACATGGATGACGTCAACATATTCACATTGGGAAAAACAATCGAAGAACATCAAGAGATCGTCAAAGAAGTATTTTGAAGATTAAGGGCAAACGATCTATTCGTCAAACCTTCAAAATGCAAATTCTCTCAAAAGAAGGTGGACTTTCTAGGCATGATGGTTTCAAATGAAGGAATCAAGATGCAACAGAAAAAGGTGGATGGAATCCAGGAATGGCCACAACCAAAAAAGTTAAAAGATCTACAATCTTTCCTGGGTTTATGCAACTATTATCGACGCTTCATACAAGATTTCGCTACCATAGCCAGACCATTAAACAATCTTACAAAAAAAGAAACCCCTTTCATATGGACAGAGGAGTGAAATCAAGCATTTGAAAAGTTGAAGAAAACCTTTACCACAACACCTTTACTAGCATATCCAGATGGGCTAAAGAAATTATGTATTGAAACCAATGCTTTTGATGTAGCAACAGGAGCAGTCATGTTGGTAGAATGTGAAGATTCTCTTTGGCGACCATGCGCTTTCATTTCCCATTTCCTAAACTCTGCTGAAAAGAATTATTCAATTTATGACAAAGAATTGTTAGCTGTAATTCATGCCCTTGACGAATGGCAACATCATCTTATTGGACAGCAGAAGTTTGAGATCTGGACAGATCATAAAAACCTTGAATATTGGAAAAAACCACAAACCTTATCACAAAGGCAAGCATGATGGCATGCGACGTTAATGGAATTCAATTACGTCATGATTTACAAACCCAGATCACAAAACGGATGTGTGGATGCCTTGTCCCAATGACTGGATCATGGTGAAGTAGATCCAAACCACAACGCCAATATTACAGTACTTCCTCCTTCCTTATTCATTAACAACATTCAAATCTCCTCCTCATTTTACAAATGAGTACAGAAAGAAACAGAGAAAATAAAAGACAAAACTATTCCCAGATTTCACTATGATCTCAGTGAAGGATTATTTAGCAATACAAAACACAAAATACTAGTTCCCCTTCCATTACGTACCGAACTCCTTCACATTTGTCATGATTCTCCTATAGCCGGACATGCAGGACAAGTTCGGACTTTACATTTAATTTCTCGTTTCTATACCTGGCCTGGTATTACAGCAGACGCCAAAAAGTATATTTTGCATTGTTCCACTTGCACAAGGACAAAAGGCAAAAATACTAAACCAGCAGGCAAACTTTTACCATTACCATCTCTGTTACAGTTTGACCTTGAACCGGGTTGGATTCAGACAACTGAATACCCAGTAACGAACACCTGTACTTTTCATTCTTTCCTTCGTCTTCCTAACTACCCTGGAGAGACTAGCCAACCCTCATCACCACACTTGTCCCAACCCTTCACCGGGTATGCTCGGGGACTCCGGGTAGCCTGAAGACCTCCTCCTCCTCCTACCTCCTCTCCAGTATGTGTCAGTCTTCCTCCCACGAAGCAGCACTTCTCGGGATGCATAAGTCCACACATGCGGCAGCACATCACGGTACGCGTCAGCCTTCCTCCGAGGGAGCAGCACTTCTTGGGATGCATCAGTCCGCATACGTGGCAGCACATCACAACCTGGGATGCATAGGTCCGCACACGCAGCAGCACATCATGACCCACTCATGACCTTCTCTCTGGTACATGTAAGCCCTTCTCCGCACGGCAGCATCATGGTCTGTCTGGACCCTTCTGGACCTGGACACGTAAGGCCTCTCAGACAGGCAGTGTCATCTTACTTTAGGACTCTCCATTGGACCCGGAACCTTCACCGGGCTTCCTCTATTATTCCCCGCTTGTTATTTGTATTGCCCTTCTAGGACAAGCGGGCTTCTGTTCTTCACCTTCCTGACAGGACCGCCGAGTACCGGTCCCTGTTGACTCACTGATGGGGTATGATCCTTTGATCCATTGATCCCTTGATCCTTTTGATCCATTGATCCTTGTTCGCTCCTGATCCCATCAGGATATGTCGTTTCACCTTGCTGTGCCCCTTTTGATCCTTCGGATCCCCTTTACCCTTCCGTGCTGTGCAGACAAGGGTTTTACCTTATGTAGCGGAGCTTCCGCTTAGTCATAGCTTGAGCTAGACACTATATATACAGTCCCTCCTGTATTGTATAACCTCAAGCTAATTCTATGCACGTTTTCTCTGCGTTCTATTGGTGTACTGGCTAGGATCTGTCTTTGAGCTCGTCCCTTCCTCAGACTTCACTGTTGCCTAGTTTCACAATCTCTGCAAAGAGCCGTACTTCGCGCCTGCAGTTATAGACCCTCGGATGTAGTCCATCCTCTGGGTTGCGCTGGGCCTCCACCTCGAGCCACCATCCTCTCAGACGGACCTTATCAAACGGGCATCCACCGCCTCTAGTTGCCGGGCCGCTTTCTTGGGTAACCACCTGGGCTAGTTGAATAGCATCCCCTAGATCTTCCCCGCTCTGTCGTTCGACTTCCTTCGTCCTGTCGCCACGCTGGTAGGGGTCCACTCTCACCATGATCCCTCCACATCTTGTCCCTTTCCTCGCTTCCTCACTTTGCCGGACCTCAAGAGTTTGCAGTGAGCGTAACACTCTTCTTTGCTCGGGACGTGTGGACCACAGGAAGTCTATGCATCTAGGATGAAGCCACTCTTAGCTTCCTCACTTCGCCAGACATCAAGAGTTCGCAGTGAGCGTAACAATCTCCCTCTTCTCCTTGGACAGACATTTCAGTCAATTTTATTACAAGACTTCCTAAAGTAAACTCCTTTGATTCTATTTGTGTCATAGTCAATTGTTTTAGTAAAGAAACAGTTTTTATTCCATGTAGCAAAACCATTTCATCTTTAGACTTAGCTAAACTATTTTGTGACCATGTTTGATGTATCCATGGACTATCATCATCCATAGTATCAGATAGAGGACCACAATTCGTTTCAGACTTCACTACAAAATTATGTACTTTGTTAGACATCACCCAATGCCTTAGCACAGCATATCATCCTCAAACCGATGGCCAAACAGAGCGGATGTACAGAGAATTAGAACAGTATCTCTGTACCTACGTTGCCAAGAAACAGACCAAATGGGTAGAATGGTTGAAGCTAGCACAATTCAATCATAACAACTCTCTATCCTCAGCCACCGGTGCTAGTTCATTCTCTATCACCAAGCGTCACTCCCCTCAGTTAGGATTTGAAGGTGTACAAGACAGCTTTGCGTTGGAAGCACAACAAAGTTATGAACAAATCCACAAATCATTAGATGAAGCTCATGAATGAATGAAGAAAACCATGGATCATCTCCGTTCAGATGCCCCTCTATATTGCGAAGGACAGAAAGTTTGGCTTTCCACCGAGCATCTCAAATTACCATATACTGCTTGCAAACTTACCCAGAAATGAATTGGCCCATATACCATTTCTGTTATCCTTCTGAATGTGGTTACACTCCTTCTTCCCTCCTCGGTTCATATTCATCCCACGGTTAACATTTCTTGGATCAAACCTTACTGCGAACCATTACCTGGTCACACTGATGTCACACCAGATGCAGTGTTGATTAATACCGAAGGAGCTGAAGAATTTGAAGTTGATTATATTGCTGTGTCTCGTATATCTTCATCTGGCCTCAAATATCTGATTCATTGGAAAGGTTGGGATGAGATGGATCGCACATGGAAACCAAAGGGTCACCTCTCCCATGCGGCTGAAGTGATCAAATTATTCCATCGTTGTCATCCCTATGCTCCTCAACAAATGTGTGGTATTTCATTTAAGAACTTTTCTTCCTTGTTTTGTCCATTTGGTCCTGAGCATGGCACTCCCTTTTCCTTGACTTGCCTGGAATACGAGTCCCTACGGGGGGGTAGTGTTACGAACTTTGCCCTCTTAGCCTACTCATTTCCTACACTTTCAACTCTTCAGTTTGAATCCGTCACTCGACCTTTCTTTTCTCCTTCTTTTCAGGTCATGTGACTTACACAGCCACTGATGACATTATGGATCCAGACCCTTATCTATGACATCATCAGTCTAGACTCTTATCTTTCTTATCTTTCTATATTTAGATTTATGACATCATCATGACATCATCATGACTGATCATGACTCATACCCTATACACTATAACTCATCATTGATGTGGACCAATAGCATTAATAGCTTTTATCTTTTAATAGAGTTCGAGCTCCGCTTTAACCTTAACTGTACTTGTATATAAGGTAGACACTCGACTGGTGATTGCCCCCAGTCTAATCCACTTGGTTATTCAGTCACCTTGACTTGAGGCCTAGTGTGAGGATCCATTCGCATTCCTACCCTCTCTATTTTCAATTTGCCAGTGACCAAGCATACACTGCAAAGGATATTTGTCTGAGTGTACAACAATCACTGGTGTTTTTCCAGTAGTGTATGTGCCACTTGCAACAATGACTATCTTTATATACTTTGTGAAGACCAAATTAAAGATGATGACATTATTCTAATGTTCTTAGTCAATGATGCCCAACTTTTCCAAAGTAAGTGTAGCCCTTACTAGAGATGAGAGTCAAGGGTGTTGGATCGAGTCACAACTAGAGTTCTGCCTTGGAGACAAGAATGAGCTTCCAACACATTAAAGGTCACTCAGTGGACAAGGGGGATACCTTTCACAAGAGAAAGAGTATTGACAAGGTTCTAAGGTTAAGCAGGCACTCAGTAGTAGCCTGGAGACTAGAAGAGCAAACAGGTAGGATTGAAACAATAGAGAGAATACAAAGGAAGCCCAAGCTAGAGAACTATGAACTTAGGTCTATGGTTTTATAGGTAAGGGTAATGGTGCTGACTAAATGAATAGAATGTGATGGAATGCAAAGGAACAAGTGAAGTCATAGATAAGAGGTAAAGGGCAGTGCAAGGCAATGCAGGGCGAAGGGCATGATGACAGGTGTCAGAGATAAAAGTATAGCCTTGTTGAAAGAGGTAGGTCATCATGACTAAGTGATAAGGTTAAATGTGGAGAAAGAGAATGTAAGAAAAGAGAAAACAATGGGAAATCATAACAGTAAGCAGTCTGACTGCTGGATGTCCATTTGGGTGGTTTTAGATCATTCCCCTAATTCTCACTACAAGAAAGTATGTGCTACCTGGTGTTATCATCCCTGGTCCAAAAAAGCCCAAGAACCTTGACTCTTTCCTCTATCTTGGCCTTCACCACCTCTCTTCCCTGATGCAAGAGGGTTTCACTCTAACTGCTCATTTGTCTCATATCCATTCCTTGCACTTGGAACTGCAGATGGTCCTGGACTTACATACCTGAACAGATTTTTTGGGCATTAAGGAAAACAAAAGTACTGATTATATTGTGGTATTACAGAGCACTGCAAGAAAGGTCAGAAAACCTACTATGCAGCTTACCAACAGCCCTCCCCCCTAACAAAGTGTAAAGGTACTCTGCTTTGTCCACTACCAAGGATAGTGGGTGCCAATAACAATAAAGCAACTGACAGGAGAGGATATGTATGGTCTTAGTGGTACATACTCACTAAGAACTGAGGTAGAAGAGCAAGGCTTGTGAGAGCTGAATATAGCAGAAGAATTGAGTGTGTGATTTGAGTAGCTAAGAGATTAAGGAGAGTGACAGTAGAATGCTTTCCTTTATATAGTAAACTGATATAAACACAGCCTCTACCAGAAAAGGTAGGAAAAAAATAAGGAGATAAGAAAGATGTCATATAGTGTTGCAAACTTGTCCCCATTTCCTACACTTCACTACAATTTCCTTATCCTACTAGAGTTGCAAGTTCGAACCCCACACATGATCTTTCTTTTCCATTTCTTTTCAGGTCATGTGACATGAGTCTAGACCATGACATCATGATGACATCATCACCATGACAACAGTCTGACTCATCCTTATCACATAGCCTCCTTACCTTGACCAATAGCATTTCTAGCTCTTATCTCTTAATAGAGTTTGAGCTCCGCTTAAACCTTATTATACTTGTATAAGTAGACAGATGACTGAGTGATTGCCCCTGAGTCTAATCCACTTTGTTATTCAAGCTCCCTGCTTTGAGGTGTAGTGTGAGGATTAACCCATCTCATCTCCATTCTATCATTGCCAGTGCTTGAGCATATACTGCAAAGGTTTATCAGTTCAGATGTACAACATATAGTATAAGTCAATGAGAAAGAATGTTCTTATCTACCAATAGCAATATATGCTCTTATTTATGCTGAGTAATGATAAGTAAAATGTGATAGTGTAATCAGCATAATAGTCTGAGACCATCATGTGATGTGGTTTAGAATCTGAGACAAGAATAGAATAGAAATCTCAGATTCCAACACCTTCCATATGATGTACCTGGCTGCAACCATGCTGATATCAACCTGGGGACTCTTCAAGCTTGAAGAGTCACTCACCTTGTACTGATAATTAGTTCTGGCAGTTAGCTGTTGTCATCTCACTAGCCTTGAATGGTGCCATACTACCAGTCATAAGCACTTCCACCCAAGTCCAGGCACTTCTCTTTCAACTATTTCTTGCTCTAAGATAGGGATTCTTTATTGGAATCACAACCAATTTTGTTATAACTGTCCACATCCATATCCATATCCACATCTTTGTCCATATCTGTTGGTTCTTTTTCCTTATCTCTTATTTTTCTTGGCGGACTCATTTCCAATTCATGGTGACATTGTTTTCATGGTCACCTGTCATTTGATCCTATCTTGCTTACAGTTATACAGCTGTTATACAGCCTCTCCCCTTTTGGTCCCCTCACCTCTTTTGTCCTTTCTCTCTTCTGTTTCACACTCGCACTATTACAAACCTTGTGTTGTGCACTCAAATATAGCAATCATTTGCAGCACACGCTCAAGCACTGGCGATGAAAGAATAGAGACGAGACAGGATAATCCTCACACTAGGCCTCAAAGCAGAGAGCTTGAATAACCAAGTGGATTAGACTGGGGGGCAATCACCCAGTTGGTCTACTACTTATACATGTACAAGATAAGGTTAAAGCGGAGTTAAAATAGGATGAGTCAGATCAGTTGTTATGATGAAAGATGGTAGTGATGGCAACTGATGGTTACTATGACGAATAATGGTTGACATGGTAAAAATGGTTGCCATGGTGATGATGTTATCATGATGTCATGGTCTGAACTCATGTCACATGACCAGGGAAAAGAAGTGGAAAAAGTAAAGGTCATGTGTGGGGTTCAAACTCGTGACCTTAGTAGGATAAGGAAAGTGTAGTAAAGTGTAGGAAATGAGGTTGAGTTCGTAACACTACCCCCCCCTAGGGACTTATATTCCAGGCGAGTTGCATAAAAGGGAGTACTGTGCTCAGGACCAAAGAGGTGGAAGAGGGAGTTCATGAAGTCCAAAGTAATACTACACATACGATGAGAGGCACTGGGATGACGACAATGGAATGATTTGATCACTTCAGCTGCATGAGCAAGATGAGCCTCTGGTTCCCACATGTGATCCATCTCATCCCAACCCTTCCAATGCACAAGGTATTCCAGCCCAGTAGAAGTGATGCAACTACCAGCCAAATAATCTACCTCGAACTCCTCGGATCCCTCAGCATCCACTGTGATTGCATCCAGCTGTAAAGACAGCTGTCTGGGAAGTGAATCACAATAAGGTTTGATGTGTGAGATATTGACAGTAGGATGAATCCGAATAGATGCAGGGAGCAGGAGAGTGACTGCATTAGGCAGAAGTGCAAAGATGATGTAAGGACCAATCCATCGTTGTGTGAGTTTTCGTGCCATATACGGTAGTTTCAAATACTTGGTAGAGAGCCAGACTTTCTGCCCAATGAGGTAATCAAGGGCATCAGATCGGAGATGGTCTGTCTGTCTCTTCATATGCTCCCTAGCATCATCCAAGGACTGGCAAACTTGCTCATGACTCTTTTGAGCTTCCAAAACAAAGCCATTTTGGGTACCTTCAAATCCTAACTGAGGGGTATGTGTTCTTGTGACAGTGAAGGGGGTGGTACCGGTTGCAGAGGATAGGGAATTGTTATGATTGAACTGGGTGAGTTTCAACCATTCCACCCATTGGTTTTGTCTCTTTGCAATGTATGTTTGTAGGTACTGTTCCAATTCTCTGTTCATCCATTCTGTTTGGCCATTGGTTTGAAAATGGTATGTGGTACTAAGATGCTGGGTAATTTTTAGGAGGGTGCAGAGCTCCATAGTGAACTCAGAAATGAATTGTGGTCCTCTATCCGAAACTATGGAGGTAGGTAGTCTATGGATACACCAAACATTATCACAAAATAGTTTAGCGAGTCCAAGAGAAGAAATGGTTTTTGTACAAAGGATAAAGACTGTTTCCTTGCTAAATCAATCAACGACTACACAAATGGAATCAAAGGAATTAACTGTTGGAAGTCCGGTGACAAAATCTACTGATATATCCTGCCAGGGAAGTGAAGGAGAAGGTAAGGGTAGAAGTTTTCCTGCAGGAGCTTTTGTTTTTCCTTTGGTTCATGCACAAACTGGGCAATGTAAGATATACTTCTTGGCATCAGTTGTGATACCAGGCCAAGTGTAGAAGCAAGAAAGTAAATGTAAAGTCTGAGCTTGCCTGGCATGACTGGCAAGGGGCGAATTGTGACATATGTGAAGTAATTCTTGTCTAAGCAGAAGTGGAACCAAGATTTTACTTTTACTATTAATAAACAATCCTTCACTGAGATCGAAAGTGAATCCTGGTATAGTATTTTCTTTTATTTTTGCTGATTCTTTTTGTACTTGTTTATAGAAAGAGGAAGAGATTTGTACATTATTGATAAATAAGGATGGGGGAAGTATAGTTATATTGGCATTGTGATTTGGGTCTAGTTCTTCATGATCCAGTCTGTGTGACAGGGCATCTGCTCATCCATTTTGCGATCCTGGTTTGTATATCATGACATAATTGAACTCCATTAAGGTGGCATACCATTGTGCTTGGCACTGAGATAGAGTTTGGGGCTTTTTCCAATATTCCAGGTTTTTATGATCTGTCCAGATCTCAAAACCTTGTTGTCCAATAAGATGGTGATGCCATTCGTCCAGTGCTCTGATGACAGCTAGTAGTTCTTTATCATAAATTGAATAATTTTTCTCAGCAGAGTTGAGGGAATGAGAAATGAAGGCACAGGATCGCCAAAGAGAATCGTCGCATTCCACTGACAGAATGGCTCCAGTTGCTATATCCAAAGCATCGGTTTCTATATGTAATTTCTTTGACCCATCTGGGTATGCCAACAGGGGGGCTGTGGTAAAGGTTTTCTTTGGTTGGTTGAACGCTTGATCTCACTCATCCAACCGGTCAAAGGGGGTCCCCTTTTTGGTGAGGTCGTTCAGTGGTCTAGCTATGGTAGCGAAATCCTGAATGAAGCGTCAATAGTAGTTGCATAATCCTAGGAATGATTGGACATCCTTGAGTTTCTTTGGTTGAGGCCAATCCTGGATTCCTGAAACCTTAGACTCCTGCATCTCGATTCCTTCATTTGATACCATCATGCCAAGGAAATCGACTTTTTTCTGAGTGAATTTGCATTTCGAAGGTTTGACGTATAGGTCATTTGCTCTTAGCCGATGAAAAACTTCTTTTATGACATCTTGATGTTCTTCTAGTGTTTTCCCTGATGTAAAGATGTTGACATCGTCCATGTAGATAAGTACCATCATCCACATGTCATTGAAGATATTGTTCATCATTTGTTGGAATGATTCAGGGGAATTAGCTTTGCCGAAGTACATAACTAAGGGTTCGTAAGCTCCAATTGGGGTAACAAAGGCTGCTTTCCATTCATCGCCTTCTTTGATTCAGATGTTATTGTAACCCCATCGTAGATCTAGGGTTGTAAACATATCAGCATTCTTTAGACAGTTGACCAAATCAGAGATGAGGGGTAATGGATAGGCATTTTTGATGGTGCCTTCATTTAGATATCGATAATCCATTACTAATTGTTTGCTTCCATCCTTTTTGGGAATAAAGAGTACTGGCGATGTTTGTGGGGATTTTGATGGTCAAATGTAGCCTTTTTTCAATTCACCATCTATGAAATCTCTAACCACCTTCATTTCTTCATCACTCATCGGGATGATCCTTCCTTTCTGAGGTACAAAGTCTTCTTTTAGCTCTATTGCATGATCCCAAGGTTTACATATGGGCATAAGTGAAGCTGCTTCTTGGGAGAAGACGTCTAAGAACTCATGGTAGCATTCCAGAACTTGTTTCTTGATTTCTTCTTCATCCTCAAGTACTTGGAATACTTTCTGTTCTCTTTGGTACATTACATCATGTAGCATTGAACAATAGTTGATACATTGCCATTGAGTGATTTTCTTTTGTTTCCAGTCAATGATTGGGTTATGTCTCATTAGCCAATCATATCCAATCAGCATGGAGTGCGTCCCTAAAGTGGAAACATAGGTGTCAACTACTTCTGCATGTCCGTCAATACTGATGACCATTGATATGGTGTGGGTAATGGATTCTCTTGTGTTATACGTTCCATCCGCATTACGGGTTAATATTGGGTTTCTAAGTGGAGTGCATTCAAGCCATAGATGTTCGACTATGTTTCAATCGATGAAGGTACTGGTGCACCCACTGTCCAATAATCCTGTAACTCGCAATGGGTGCCATCCTTCTGGCGTTGGTACTCTTGCGTCTATTAACACATTCATCTCATCCCTTACTTCAGACTGATGGGAAATAGTTGGAATGAAGCTAGGTATGTTTTTTGTACATATTTCTTCCATAATTACAGAAAGGGAATTAAGTGTGTGATTTTTTACTTTTGGCACTGAGCCTTTCAAAGGACTCCCTTCAGAAGAAAACTTACATACATAGGTACGAGATTGACTACTGTTACTAATACAACCGCTTGTGGTAAATGACTTAACCGATTCTGATATAGTGTTCTTAGATCGCTCAGAAGCTTTCCCCTTGTTCCTGAGCGAACCTAATTTAAAGCCTGCACAGCAGCTAATTGTTTTTCCAATATGGTGATTCAGTCCTTGTACGTGGCTTCTTCAGCTTTTTTTTCTTTATTGGCAATCTGTATCTGTGAAGCGGAAGGGAAAGAGGGAGGATTGTTGTACACTCAGACGAAATCCCTTTGCAGTGTACGCTCAGTCACTGGCAAGTTGAAAATAAGAGGAGGTAGGAACGGTCGAATGGATCCTCACACTAGGCCTCAAGTCAAGGTGACTGAATAACCAAGTGGATTAGACTGGGGGCAATCACCAGTCGAGTGTCTACCTTATATACAAGTACAGGTAAGGTTAAAGCGGAGCTCAAACTCTATTAAGAGATAAGAGCTATTAATACTACTGGTCTACAGTAAGGATGAGTCATGATCTGTCAGCATGATGTCATGATGATGTTGTGATGATGTCATGAGCTAAGAATAGAAAGATAAAGAAAGATAAGAGCCTAGACCAATGATGTCATAGATAAGGGTCTGGACCATGATGTCATTGGTGGCTGTGAGTCACATAACCTGAAAAAGAAAGGGAAAAGAAAGGTCAAGTGTTGGATTTGAACCGAAGAGTTGAAAGTGTAGGAAATAAGTAGGCTAAGAGGGCAAGGTTCGTAACAAGGATTCTGGGATGGTTCATACCAGGTATTGGTGTGCGTATCTAGGAACATTCCCCTTGTGGACTGCTGTCTAGGACTAGGACATTGACACATTGTGTGTCCAGGTTTATTGCAGTTCCAACATATGATGGGGGGTCTGTCTGTAGCTTGCTGGACTGATAGATCCATGGGCACACCTCTACCAGGCTGTGTACCAAAGAAAGTGAAACAGTTCTGGGAAGGAGGATGGGAGGGAGAAGGATAGAACTGATAGTGATAGTATGGAGTAGGTTTCTTTGGAGCTGATGGTTTTTCAGCTGCTGGTCTCTCTATGCGTATTTTCTCAAATAGTCATCCAATCTTAGCATATTCAATGAGCAGAGCATCTGTCCCTAGTGCATCTACATCGATGTTGGCAGTTACATATGCCTGGTAATAAATTCATCAACTGATGTTTTGTTTGAGAAGTTCCTTGGCGTAGAATGCATCGATCCCAGCATTGAAAGAAAGAATTGTAAACTTTTGGACGAAGTCATCAATGGGTTGACCTTCTACATGTTTTAACACTATCAATTCTTTCAAGGCTTCATGTGCAAGCACTGCGATCTGGAAATACTCTTTTACTCTTTTTTCCAAATCGGCAAAGATTGGCCAGGCAGCGATTCCTTTGGGAGTATTGTCCAATGCACTAGTAGGTTCTTTTTCATCATTGACATAGAGATTGGTCTGGATGAATGTGAAGTCTGCAGCTTTTCCTTTGAAACGAGATAGGACAGCTAAGGTACAGATTTTGTTATCTTTCCAAGTTTGTGCTTGTGCCCACATGTGCAGATTGAGCCACCATGAACGAAACTTCTTTTTGTCTCCTTCCCAGGTATCAGGGTCGAGGATTTTCTTGGTTACATCATCTTTCTTTTCTATTAGCTTGGCCAAAGCCTCAGCTAAATCATCAGGAGTAGTTATTGGTGGTTGTTGAGGTGAAGGGGTATGAGTTTCAGAAGGAGGAGTTACAATTGGAGGGGTTGCAGGAGGAGTGGTTAATTCAGATTCGGTGTCTGATACAAGTGCTGCCTCTACTTCACTACTGCTCATGCAAGACGCCGAAGTTTGTCCCTAATCTGTTCTACCTCTCTGGTTATCCTCCTGATTTCTCTAAGCTGCTTGAGACAATGGATGATGGTTAAGACAAGAAAGAGAGTTGCGAGGAATAGAAGAGTGTACAGGAAAATGTGAAGAAAAAGAATTTGTTATGCTCACTGCGAACCGAAGTCCTGCGAAGTGATAACAAGCAGACTGAGCGAGGTGGGATGCCCGTTTGATAGAGCCACTCGTAAGGCGATGGTGAGCCTAAGGTGGGGTCGATGCAACGCAGGAAGGCAGACTATGCCAACTGGTCTATGATCGACACGTAGTACCGGTTCTACGCAGACGCAAGGAAGCGCGCAAGTCCTAGGGGTGGAAGCCGAAGGAGAGAGCCTTAGATGCGGAAGCACACAGGATTGAACGCAGAGGATGATTGCGTAGAATTAGCTTGGGGAGTACGGTACATGTGGCTCGGTATTTATACGGTGATAGAACGGGCACGGACCAAGCCAAGTATAGTAA
>JBBPMK010000429.1:0-18167 GCA_038090295.1 Boletus semigastroideus | reverse complement strand
GTTCGAACCGAAGAGTTGAAAGTGTAGGAAATGAGTAGGCTAAAGGGGCACGGTTCGTAACAGGACACACTAAACGCCAATGTCCTAGTCCTAGACAGCAGTCCACAAGGGGAATGTTCCTTGATACTCATACCAACACTTGGTATGAACCATCCCAGAATCCTCCCTCTTTCCCTTCCACTTCACAGATACAGGTCGATAATGAGGAAAAGGAAGCCGAAGAAGCCGCTTACAAAGATAGGATTGCCATCCTAGAAAAACAGTTAGCAGCGGCTCAGGCTTTAAATTAGGTTCGCTCAGGAACAAGGGGAAAGCTTCTGAGCAATCTAAAGACATTATATCAGAATCGGTTAAGTCATTTACCACAAGCGGTTGTATTAGTAGTCAGTCTCACATTCATGTACCTAAGTCTTCTGAAGGGAGTCCTTTGACAGGCTCGGTGCCAGAAGTAAAAAATAGCATGCTTAATTCCCTTTCTGAGTTAGTAGAAAATATATCTAGCTTTATTCCGACGATTCCCCATCGGTCTGAGGCAGAGGAAGAAATGAACGTCCTAATAGATGCAAGAGTACCCACGCCGGAAGGATGGCATCCCTTACGAGTAACAGCACTGCTGGATAGTGGATGTACCAGCACCTTTATTGATCGAGGGGTAGTCGAACATTTCCAACTGGAATGTACACCACTACGATGACCTATATTTACTCGAAACATGGATGGAACAAACAACTCAGGAGGTTCCATCACCCATACCATCTCTATGGTAATCAGCATCCAAGGACATGCCGAAGTAGTCGATGCCTACATTTCTACCCTAGGAACCCATCCTATGCTCATTGGGTACGATTGGTTAATGCGTCACAACCCTGTAATCGATTGGCAACAAAAGACGATCACCAACTGGCGTTGCACCAACTACTGTTCAATGTTACACGATGTCATGTATCAAAGAGAACAGAAAACATTCCAAGTACTTGAAGATGAAGAGGAAATCAGGAAACAAGTTCTGGAATGCTACCACAAATTCTTAGACGTATTCTCACAAGAAGCCGCCTCACGCATGCCTATACGGAAACCATGGGATCATGCAATAGAACTAAAGGAAGATTTTGTACCTAAGAAAGGAAGAATCATTCTGATGAGCGATGAAGAAATGAAAGTAGTCAGAGACTTCGTAGATGGCGAATTAAAGAAAGGTTATATTCGACCATCCAAATCCCCCCAAACTTCCCCGGTCTTCTTTATTCCTAAAAAAGATGGAGGAAAGCAACTAGTAATGGACTACCGATACCTAAATGAAGGCACCATCAAAAATGCCTATCCATTACCCCTCATCTCCGATCTCATAGATCGCCTAAAGAATGCCGACACATTTACCACATTAGATCTCAGATGGGGCTATAACAATATCCACATTAAGGAAGGAGATGAATGGAAAGCCGCTTTCGTCACCCCAATCGGAGCCTACGAACCTTTAGTCATGTATTTCGGCAAAGCAAATTCCCCAGGATCGTTCCAACAAATGATGAACAATATCTTCAACGACATGTGGATGACCGTTTTAATCTACATGGATGATGTCAACATCTTTACATCAGGGAAAACGCTAGAGGAACACCAGGATGTCGTCAAAGAAGTGTTTCGAAGGTTACGAGCTAATGATCTATATGTCAAACCTTCCAAATGCAAATTCTCTTAGAAAAAGGTGGATTTCCTAGGCATGACGGTTTCAAACGAAGGGATCGAAATGCAGGAATCTAAGGTTTCAGGAATCCAAGATTGGCCACAACCCAGGAAATTAAAAGATGTCCAATCATTCTTAGGATTATGTAATTACTATTGACGCTTCATTCAAGACTTCGCTACCATAGCTCGACCACTAAACGATCTAACAAAGAAGGGAGTTCCTTTCCTCTGGTTGGATGAACGAAGCCAAGCGTTCGAACAGTTAAAGAAAACCTTTACCACTGCCCCTCTCCTAGCGTATCCAGACGGGTCAAAGAAATTACGTATAGAAACCGATGCTTCGGACATAGCAACCGGAGCCGTACTATCGGTAGAATGTACTGATTCTCTTTGGCGACCCTGTGCTTTCATTTCCCATTCCCTTAACTCCGCTGAGAAAAATTATCCGATCTACGATAAAGAATTGTTAGCCGTCATTAGAGCATTAGATGAATGGCGCCATCATCTTATAGGACAACAAGGTTTCGAGATCTGGACAGATCACAAAAACCTCAAATATTGGAAAAAACCACAGACTTTATCTCAGTGACAAGCTCGATGGCATGCCACGTTAATGGAATTCAATTATGTCACGGTGTATAAACCAGGTTCACAAAATGGATGAGCTGACACTTTGTCTCGACGACCTGACCATGAAGAATTGGATCCGGACCATAATGCCAACATTACTGTACTACCACCCTCCCTCTTCATTAATAATATTCAAATCTCCTCTTCCTTCTATGAACGAGTACAGAAAGAATCAGCAAAAATAAAAGAAAATACTATACCAGGATTCACATTCGATCTCAGCAAAGGTTTATTTATTAATAATAAAAACAAAATCCTAGTTCCACTTTCGCTCCGCCAAGAATTGCTTCACATATGCCATGATTCTCCGATAGCCGGTCACGCAGGACAGGCACGAACATTACATTTACTTTCTCGTTTCTATACTTGGCCCAGAATTACTACCGATGCCAAGAAATATATCCTACATTGTCCAGTTTGTGCATGCACAAAGGGGAAATCAACAGCGCCCGCTGGCAAACTCCTACCATTACCATCCCCATCCTCTCCCTGGCAGGATATATCAGTAGATTTTGTTACCAGACTTCCATTAGTTAATTCTTTCGATTCTATCTGCGTCGTTGTTGATCGATTTAGTAAAGAAACAATCTTTATACCTTGTACAAAAACCATTTCCTCTCTTGGACTTGCCAAACTATTTCGCGACAATGTTTGGTGCCTCCATGGATTACCATCCTCCATTGTTTCCGATCGCGGACCACAATTTGTTTCAGAGTTTACTACCAAGTTATGTACCTTGCTCGATATTACCCAGCGTCTTAGTACCACATACCACCCCCAAACCAATGGCCAAACCAAGCGAATGAATCGCGAATTAGAACAGTACCTACGGACATACGTTGCCAAGAAACAAAATCAATGGGTCGAATGGTTGAAACTTGCCCAATTCAACCACAACAATTCCCTCACTATGGCAACCGGTACTACGCCTTTTTCGGTCACAAAAACACATATCCCTCGCTTAGGATTTGAAGGTGCTCAACAAGGCTTCGCTCTAGAAGTGCAAAAAAGCCATGAACAAGTTCACCAGTCCCTAGAGGAAGCTAGAGAGCGGATGAAGAAGCAAACAGACCATCTCCGCTCCGACGCTCCACCATACTCTATCAGACAAAAAATCTGGCTTTCTACTGAGCATCTCAAACTCCCTTATACGGCACGGAAACTCACACAACGATGGATCGGTCCCTATGTCATTACTGCATTATTACCAAATGCAGTTACGCTCAAACTTCCCACATCTATTCGAATTCATCCCACCGTTAATATCTCTCACATTAAACCCTATCGCGATTCCCTTCCAGACAACCTTCATTGCAACCGGATGCTATCACCATTGATGCGGAAGGAGCCGAGGAATTCGAAGTCGATTACCTAGCAGGAAGTCGCGTAACAAGCAGGGGGTTGGAGTACCTAGTACATTGGAAAGGATGGGATGAGACGGATCGCACGTGGGAACCAGAAGCTCACCTCTCTCATGTGGCTGACACAATCAAATCGTTCCGCCGACGTCATCCTGGCGCCCCTCGTCGAATGCGTGGTATCACATTGGGCTTTATGCATTCCCTCTTTCGGCCCTTCGGTCCTGAGCATGGTACCCTGTTCTCGGCCACTCACCTGGAATACGAGTTCCTAGGGGGGGGGGGTAGTGTTACGAACCTACCTTACTTTCCCTACACTTTGGTACACTTTCCTTATCCTAGTTCGGTCGACGGTTCGTGTTACGCTCACTGCGAACCGAAGTCCTGCGAAGTGGGATGCCCGTTTGATAGAGCCACTCGTAAGGCGATGGTGAGCCTAAGGTGGGGTCGACGCAACGCAAGAAGGCAGACTATGCCGACTGGTCTATGATCGACGCGTAGTACCGGTTCTACGCAGACGCAAGGAAGTGCGCAAGTCCTAGGGGTGGAAGCCGAAGGAGAGAGCCTTAGATGCGGAAGCACACAGGATAGAATGCAGAGGTTGATTGCATAGAATTAGCTTAAGTGGTACAGTACATGCGGCTCGGTATTTATACGGTGATAGAGAGGGCATGGACCAAGCCAAGTATGGTATAAGCGGAGTATCGGAAGAATGGGGAAAGATACTGCGCAAGGTTGACAGCGGAACAAAAGGAAGGAATAACGGAAGGCCGGTCGCGGAAGAGCGGAAGGAGGCGGTGCGGCCAAATGGGGCAGGCTGTATGACAGCTGTTACAACCGTAAGTAGTAAAGGGATCAAACGGCGGGTAACCATCAGGAAGGGTTACCGTGAGAAGAAAATAGAGTCCGCTAATAGAACAGAGAAACAGATGAGTGGAAATAAGGAAAGAAATTGCCATGGCCGTAGGAATATCGTAACAGCAGAAGGTTATTCTTCCCACTATTGATGATGAAACATTCCACGGTAGAAGGAACGTCTCCGATATAAATGGTGATCTTGGTGTGGTACCGGATTGCTCCGGACTTATTTTGGGTACCATCGGCATTGATGGCCTGACAGGGTTCAGCTAATTTGACGAGAGGGAAGCGGTTTCGGCAGGCGAATGCGTAGTCCATGAAGCATCCAGTTGCGCCGCTATCGATGAGGGCGGTGGTTTGTCCGACTCGAACTCCTCCTACTGCAGATAGTTTAATGGGAATTGATATTGACTTACTATCTATGGTTGTTGCAGTAGGTTTCGTTCTAGTGGGTACTCCAAGCGTTGGCCTTGGGTACCGCTTTAAAAATCCTCCACCCTAGCTCGTGCTGCCTTCTTTACTGAATCTCCTACCCAAACTCGGTTGACCTCTTCCCAGGTCTCCGCTCCCTTGTTCTTGGTGTCTTCTTCGTCGTACAGTGCTCGAAGTGCCTCAGAAATCTCCTTGGCCTTGTGTCCTTTTGTCGCAAGGTGTTCCACCATCCTTACGGCCTCGTTGTCCGTCTTTTGAGGTTGGTCCTGTACCTCCCTCCGCTGCTCTTTCCATTCTCCATCCGAACGGGGGCGTGGACCCTTGCCACGATCCCTACCTTTCTTGAGGTGGCAGTTCCTAATATTATGTCCTGTCTTCTTGCAATAGAAGCAGCGACCTTCCTTCATAAGTTTGGCCTTGTCTACAGGCGTGAGCGCGATGTAGTCGACGTCCATGGCGTTAGGGTCGCAGGAAGATGTGTGTCCAGATCCTGCAAAGCCAGGTCGTCGCCCTCAAATATCTCTGATACGCTCCGTTTGGCGAGCGAATTTGCTGCCAGCTGTGATCCATGCGGCTACGTCGGTGGGCTCAGTTCCGGACCTGAGTATCTTCTCCATTAGATCGGCGTGGATCCCTCTAGAGAAGAGCTCGCAGAGAGCGGTTTGCTCAGTGAGCCCAGATTGGGCGGTGAGGAGGCGGAATTCGGAGGCAAAGCGGTTAAATGCTTCTTTGGTGTTAGATCCCTGCTTAAGCGCATAGAGCTTGCGCCTGGCAGAGGAAGCCTCGTCATGGATTGCCATCATGCCCTTGAAGTCGGTTTTAAAATGAGTCCAGGTGCGCTCGTCGGCAGGGATGGCGTCCCTAGCCATTCGTTCATAGTAGCCTTCTGAGTAGATCCTTCCTTTGCCCTTGCTCATTCGATTGAGGGCCGTGACGATCTTTGCTTCATCGTTGTATTTGGGGTTGATGGTGAAGTACGCATCCATGGCCATAAGTGTTACAATATTCCTTTGGCCGTGGCAATTTCTTTCCCTATTTCCACTTATCCGTTTTCCAGGTTCTATTAGCGGACTCTATCTCCTTCTCACGGTAACCCTTCCTAATGGTTACCCGCAGTTTGATCCTTTCTTCCTACTTACGGTTGTGACAGCTGTCATACAGCATTCCCCCATTTGGCCGCACCGCCTCTTTCCGCTCTTCTGCGACCGGCCTTCCGTTGTTCCTTCTCCTTTTGTTCCGCTGTCAACCTTGCGCAGTATCGTTCCCTCATTCTTCCGATACTCCGCTTATACCATATTCGGCTTGGTCCGTGCTCACTCTATCACCGTATAAATACCGAGCCGCATGTACTGTACCACTCAAGCTAATTCTACGCAATCTTCCTCTGCGTTCAATCCTGTGTGCTTCCGCATCTAAGGCTCTCTCCTTCGGCTTCCACCCCTAGGACTTGCGCGCTTCCTTGCGTCTGCGTAGAACCGGTACTACGCGTCGATCATAGACCAGTTGGCATAGTCTGCCTTCTTGCGTTGCGTCGACCCCACCTTAGGCTCACCATCGCCTTACGAGTGGCTCTATCAAACGGGCATCCCACTTCGCTCAGTCTGCTTGTTATCACTTCGCAGGACTTCGGTTCGCAGTGAGCGTAACACGTTCCTCATCTTGGTGTCCTGGCTTGTGGGGGTGAGGTCAGCCACTTGTCAACTTGCTCTACTATGGAGCTTCTGTGGGCGCTCACTGAACCTCTTCAGTGATGCCTTGATTGCTGTAGCTTTAATACACACTTATGGTATAGGTTAGCAATATAGGAGCATCGTATACAAGTATCATTACTTCTTGTCTTCATCTACCTGTAAGGATCTGGAAGAATGGAAGCATCAGCATGCCTGATGCATGAGGCTGCAATGAGGATGTGGCAGCATTAATTAAAGGAAGACCACTGCCTTGTGGTGGTGGAAGAATGGAAGATCAAGGATCGGAATAAACGAAGTGTGACTGGGCACAAGGTGACATGTGAAAGGTGAAGGGCATCCAGATGCGAGGAGAAGGAGAAAGAAAGAGAGGGAATGTTCTAGAGAAAGATAAGATAAGATGAGATTAGATAAGATAAGAAAGAAAGATGTAACATCTAAGGTTGAATTGATAGGACCGTAACATGGGCCAGTGTATGTCCTTTTTTGAACATACAATCTTCACCACTCTAACATAGAGTAGCTGAAGCAACAGTGGAAGCTGATTCATGGCATCTGGCTCATCTCATCAGGTTTTTACTATGATGATGACCATGACATGGTGGTTACTAATGTAAATGCAGCAGTTTGGAAGGATTACTGCAAGGTATGTGTGCACTATTTCCTATTATTTGTCTGTTGATGCTAGCTACTAGTTTCATGTGGGAGCACACAGGTTTACAAACACTCCATTTCCCTACTGGTACCAGATGAAATTATTGATGCCCACAAGATCCAAGGGCAAGCATGTCTTTCACCCAGGTGATGTGCTCTTGACCACAAGTGGTGGTTCAGTATCACAGAAGAATGTGTTCAAAGCTGCCCCTTCCAAATTGCATATATGAAGTGGAAGTCAAAGTCACAGGTGAACAGGCAGTTCTGTGACAAAAACCTCTCCTAATTGCACATATAAACATGCTCCTCAAAGGGCACAAATATATGGATATGTGTTCCATCTACTACACTGATACAATCACAAAAGTAGTGAAAATGTGAATTGGCTGTAATCTTCTGTGAGATTGGTGTCTCCCTCATTGGCAGGCATATATATGTGTTGTAGAATGGTGGTGATGTGAAAAATGTGAGCATATCCTTGAAATACCTCTTTCTTTTTAGTGCACAGACAAACAAAATATGAAGATAAAGATACCTTGTAACTGTATCAGGTGAGTGTTGGAACCTCTCTGCAACATGACGCGAGCTCAAACCAGTCACACATGTGAACAGAGAGATTCCAAGCTGTTCCACAACAGAGATTCCATGCCAGGACTGAACAAAGCCATTTTCTTCAAGGATCTGCACAAGTGCATCAAAAACATTGTGGCCAACACCAAAGCATGTCTTGATGCGGTCTGGATGGCCATTCAAGAGCTCAAGAACCAAAGCTTCACTTCACCTGTGAGGATTGACATGTGTTGGAGTACGACCATCGACCATTAGCATCAATACGAGCAAACACTAGCTCAGCCTCATCAAGCCGAGTAGGTCTCAGTTTACACATCTGAGACATCGTAGCTAGTATATCTACTCGACCAGAAACGGGGGGGCGAATAATTAATTCTTGGTCCCGCGCCCTTACAAGGGCCCACTCCGTCTGACCTAAACGTAACTGAGCGCTATATCTCTTACACATCGCTAAAACAGGTTAATATTAAGCAGGTCTCCGTTGGTGCAAGGAATACCTCAAGCAGCACTGGAGTTCGTGGTTGTGATGGTTAGGTTGGTTCGTTTTATTGTGGAGGGGAGTTTACTGTTTTCGTGTTTGTGGGTATAGATCTCTGCACGGATGATTATTTTCAGCCCCACCTGTGGTAAATAGGGCACATGGGACTGATATATCTGACATCGTTGTCAAGTCAGTAACTGTATCCAAGGCCATTATCACTACATACTCTTCACACAACGATGTTTGTCCGAGGTCTTACTCGGGATTGTTGTCGGGTTATCACCCCACGGGATGCAAAAGAGCAGTTTTTGCTGAATCATCTTTCCTGCAATTCTGTTGTCTTGCTTGGCATGCCGTTAGTTTTTTGATGCTTTCCAAATGTTCTCAAAACAGATCGGTAAGTCACTCATTTGTTGTTTAGTCGTACCATCTTATTTCTGATGTGACTCTTGTTCGCGAATGAGTAGCACACCGATGTTACACGTGGCCTTGGATGGAATGGCGCTGCAAAAATGGACAGTTCATCCTTTATGTCAATTTGCCCGTTTGAATCCTCGCAAGGATCAAACGCAAAGTAATACATTAGTTGTGTTTCAGCAGGTGTAATCACACTTCAGACGCGGGTCCCTCGAGACTGCGGTGTCACAAAGGATTCACTGATTGTATTACAGCAGACTGCCGATGTTTGATGGGTTGATGAGATTTTGTGTCGTGAATATTCCTCACAGCTGGACGTCTTCCGGTCCTGTTTCGTATAGCCAATGATTTCCACCCGTGAGAGCTCTGTATGAAGATGATGTGGGATTTATGTAACTTATGTACAGTGGACTTGCTCATGATGCATACGGGTTGGGCGGCGGAAAAGCTATGCATTATTAGGTCTATGCAATAGCATATGTCACGTTCCGTGATTATTGTGTGACTTGTGTGACACTCCCAGCAGAGTGACAGTAGGTTGTAGAAATCATAAGAAATATGTATCTAGCATTGTTTGCTTTGAATTAAGGAGTCCCTCTCGCCGTAATGTTGCACAGGGATCACCATACTGCATGCATCCCCTTTCGAGCTGCTCACATAATCTTATCAAATCAGTGCGCGAGAACGAAATGGTCGTCGCTTCATCAACATTGGCCGAGTCATCATTATCATCAATCTTGATCACCTCTCCATTCACCTGTGCTGACTCCTGATGTACCTGATTGGCAATTCCTGCAATGCTCCCATCAGACTGGGCCCAATCTTCACCGACTCTCTCTTCTATGGGGTCAAGCATTTCATCGTTGGTCGGAAGAGTACCGAAGACGTGGTTTCATCATCAGCAGGCTGGCTGCGAGGTTTGTGCTTCAGAGTCTCTGAGTCGGGCATTAGAGTGCCAATGGGTATTCCTTCAACAGAGCAGAGGCCAGCCACCACCGAACACTTTCGTATAAGGCTGACTCGGCCGGTCCCTCAGATTCAGGAAAATCGAGCTCCAGAGTTACATCTCCACGTTCATTCTTCTGACCCATCATCATTCTTAGCACGTTACATCTCCATTCTTGCTACATCGCCTCTCCCAGTGCTCCACTCCAGCTATGTAATAATGCATATGGTGTCCTGCCAGCTGATGCATTATGCGTTATGCATTTATAATACATTTTGAGTGGGAACGACAACGGGAGAACCAAAAGTCCATGCATTATGAGCAAGTCTACTGTAACTCAAAACAAAACAAACACTCGACTTTTGCATGTAGAATGCAGAAAGTCTACAGCCACGGAACTCAAGACCCATAGAGCACAGAAACTCTGAAAAGAAGGATTTAACTTGCTCGCATCCGTGCCGTGGGTATGCTCCTCTTCTCTTGTAACAATGACAACGTCGAAGCTCGGTGATGCAAAAAGCACAATCGTCCGTGAGTCCACCTTGTCCATGCAGCTGCAAAGCTTGTCCTCGATGAACAATGGAGGTATGTACGATGTGTGAGGGGATGAGATCCGCCGTGTCACTTTCCGGTATCAGTTAAGGATGAGTACGTCACGCACGTGCACCTGACGGACAACTTGAAAGGGCAATGCGTCGTACCTCCGAAACATATAGAAGTGCAACATCGGGCGCCAGAAATATAACCACTTGTCATGATAGAAGCGTTTTCCTATCCTGGTCCCTTCATGCTAAGAATTCAGAACGTGATCTCATCTCCCTTGGTGAGCTTTTTATTGTCTTCGCGTATGAAGAGCAAGGTTCGGTTAAGAAATGACAAACTAGAGATGTGTACCCAGGTCAGGGACAATCGCACACTGGTAACACCTTCGCGTTAGGTCATGCATGGGATGAACAACGCATGTGTAGTTTGGGACCGGTCACATGAAAACTCGAATGGTAATGATAACCAGATAAGAGATGCACCTAGATTCGCAAGAGAAAGGGGCCTGTGCAGTTGCTAACTTTTGTGCGCAACTAGTAAAATGGTACGAATATTAGCCACACACTCAACATATTCTCACGATTCGGAATACGCGATCAACATTGGGAATGGAATGGAAAAGTCAATGTTCAGCCGAAACTCCAGAATGCTAAAAAGGAAGGTCGAATCACGTACTGCTTGTGCAGGCATCCATCAGGGACTTGAGATAACAAAATGACCAGTTCAATTAGATTCAAAGAGGCTTTTTGGTGAGGGCTGTGCTAAACTGAATTCACGTATTGGCGCCGGGTCCCACGTCCATCGAAATTACGGTTTTTGAAGAGGCTGTACATCAAATCAAGTTTTGCGTCCTGGGCATTAGGGTGCAAAACGGTACGAGCAAAACGGCACACGGGCACATCGTGGTTGAAATGTGGTCGACGAAAAGGATTCGGACGAATCCTTTGTCATGATCTATGCTCTAGCATATGCTGTGTATGTACTGTAACCTTGATCGTACACCAATGATGCAGGAGAGGCTCACATAGCTGCTCTGCGTGACTTTGTTACGACGGGGGCTCAAAGTCGTGTCAGTTCCTGTTGCAGTCCCCTCGGGGAATGAATGGCCATCATCGATGGGCCGTCGGTAGGCCACACTGGCAGGACTACGGTCATCTTACGACCGCGATGTTCCCATGGGATATGTCCGCTTTGTAGAGGAAATTGCCGACACGGTTGTCCCTCCCGCAGGAGGCAATTTTGCTCCACAAAACGCAACATTGTCAAACCCTCGCTTGATGCTTGATGTCGGAATTTGTAGATCAGGGAGTCACATCGTTGCCACTAAATGTTGTGACCTAATCGCCTTCTCTCCTTTATGTAATGACAATCCCGTTCTTCCAGAAAACGAAGCCATATACTGGTATCAATATATCATGTACCCCAAGCGTTGAATCATAGAATACATCAGCAACATCGAGAAAACTTTTTAGTTTACAGGTCTGACTACGACTGTGGAGCTACCTTGCATCCCGAAACACGGATCACATCAGGAGGTGTTGATGATGCTAACAGTTGGCCTTGGTCAGGCATTATTATGCTTATTTTTGGCAGATCAATGTTTGCACCGCCTGGTGCTCTCCCACGAGCACAGGAAACAAGCACAACACAGCCGTCAGGGTAGTTCCGAGCATCATGTTAAATAGACACATCCTGGTATGTCCGTACATACCCACCAGGACAAGATGGCCACGCTTCCTCCCATAAACAAAATAGCACTGATTGGGATTTGGGTTGAGAGCGTGTTGTACGGTATGTTTCGCATAATCTCTGCTGAATTTAGCCCATCGATATTTGCAGGGGTGAAGTGAGTCCAAGGAACTGGCACAAGTCGCCCGGACGGTATTGATGGACTTGCAGTTGCGTCTTATTCGGGCTGAGTATATTCGTTCTCTTGCGTAGAGACAAGACCGGGCCTCTGCGTCGGTACGTTGATGTTATGTTACACTCATTGAAAACAGCTTACGGATCATGCACGATTGGTAGGATGCTTTTGACAATGTCCATGATACTCTTTCTTCTCACTACGGTGTATGTGGGGACCTCTCTGCGACAGCTGCTTGAGGCATTTGTCTATGCCCCAGCGAATGCGCCCTACTACTCCACGTTGTATTGGAACAACCTCGCCACTACGCCACGTGTGCTGAAAGGCGTCGTATATGGCACTCTGGTATGTAACATTGTCAAAGTATGGTATAGTTATGCTAATGGAAGTGATAAAGGTGCTTGCTCAGGACATTATCTTAGTGAGTTTAGATTTGCTACGATGATGTACCTCCTGAGTGTCGTCTTCTTATCATTCAGATCTGGCGCCTTTATGTGGTTTTCTTGTGCAACTGGAGGGTCATCATATTACCGGTAGGTACTCCATTTTCGAGATCATCTACTATTCACTGACATTATTCTACAGGTCATTTTGGCAGCTGGCTGCGTGGGTTCGTATGATTTCTCGTGTGTTTAACAACCTCACTGATGTCTTGGTAGGGTCCGCTTATGCAGCCACAGCCGTATCCAGTCACCCGGGTGATGGGCCGTTCACCTCGGGATTGACTTCTCTCGTCATAGCGGCGTGGGTGTGCGGATTCACACTTAATGCGTCGGTGACGGTGTCGATCGTGACACGTTTATGGCGATTGGGTCGAATATCGGCGTCCCCGTCGACCAATCGGTTTGCGTCTTCGATATACATGGTCATCGAATCTGGTGCCATCTCTGCGGTTGCAAATGCCTTTGTGCTCGGGTTGTTCGCATCGAATAGTCCTGCCGCGTTGTTCGTTTTGGACATTGTCGCTCAGGTGACTGTATGTGTCCACGTCCGCCCTTTCTCTTCATCGCATTGAGGTGGTTTGTTCCTGCAGGTATTGACGCCGCTCTTGATCGTCGTGCAAGTTGCGCTGGGACAAGATCGCTTTTTAACAGGCGGTCTCTCAAAGACGTCTAATGCGCCTGGCGTGATCACATTTCCGTCACGGGTCGCCCGAGACTCGGGCTCAGGGAAGGAACCACCCATTTATAGTACTGCTAGTCCAGAATCTCTCTGGGCGAAGAATGCTGATGTTTGACGATACTTAATTTATATGACCAGCATTCTTACGGAAAAATCTCTACTCCCTTGAATCTGTATAGTATAGTAGTAGTTCGCGCTCTGTATTACAACAGCGCACGAGTTAGAGTAACTTGAAGTAAAGTAACGTGTTAGAGATGTACTTTACTTATTTCACGTTGCAAGTCAACCGTGACGCCTCTGGATCGGGCGTGCTCGGGGTAACATCTATGAGCCTGTACGTTGGGTACAATAGGGACGTTTCCCCTAATTCTTCGTTGATTACATAACTACCGGGGACGGAGTGCTGTAGCATTTCCAGCAATCGCCAAGTGGGTGTGTCATCAGCAAAAAGTTGAGACGAAATCGAAATGTGGATGTATGCGCACGTCGGTAGCTGGACTCATTACGAGATGGTCTTCGATGCTGACGCCACCCCGAGAGGGAGAGCCACGGTACTAGTTACCGTGCTGGTTCCGGGAGGCTCCGTTCTTTCGGAGTCTCGATTAAGCAAATAGCCCATCGCGACGAGCCCTGTCGTGTTGGATGATTTGTGCAGATATTTCACCATAAGAGCCAGAAAATATCTTTCACAGGGTACTTACTCGTTGGGACCATGTTTGGTGTGCGGATGGTGAACGCGAACATTGAGGGAAATTGCCTGATCGTCTGAAGACAAGGACATTCGCCGTGATATCTTGCCTATATCGCGCACCCTGCGTTGGGTGACACAGGTTTCCCAATCGCTGGACGGGTGCAGGCACACGACGGTGCTTGTTGTCCGATCGATCAGTCAAGGGTTAATCTCCGTTTTCTACATTCGAGCCACTGGGTGCAGTGCATCGGCAGTTGGTGCTCGTTCATGGCTAGCATGATTGCATTCACTCACCGGACCACCAGATCATTACGGGGCGAACGTCGGCGTGGACGAGGGGGGACAGAAGCGCGTAGGGGTGGGTGCAGAGATCTCGAAAGGAAAGGGAAAACGCCGCCGAGATGTCGATGTCAACCAAATCGGCAATACGAACGCCCACCCTGTCAATCGACGATGGTGGAGATCACTGCTTGATCGTGCACATGAATGGCACCAGTCGTGAGGTTCCTCTTTTCATGCAAGTCTCCCCTGCCAGAGTGACATTCATTCTGGTTCCGAGTCCGCCGCTGCGCTGTCGCCGTCGATGCCTATGAAATGAAATAGAGGTTCCCATCACTGTGGAGCTAGTGAAAGCCCGGTGCGATGGTGAGCCCGCCCTGCGGTAAGCTCGTTTACATAAAGTCGTTTATACATAAAAATTAAACCGCCCTAGGACCCTGGCGCCCATGCGGTGACCGGATTCTGACAGGGTGTATGGCAGGATCATAGTCTGTGTCGTTCATCGAATCTCTTGGCAGATGGCGAGGGACGGCCCCCGGTGAGTCGGCTCTCACCGGGGTACTGCATGGCAGCGCAAAAAAACCCGACGGATGACCCGAAAGGGTATCCCTCTGGTCAAGTGCCTGTGGGTGATTCTTATCAAGCACGCGCTGGTCGGGAAGTCTCCCCCACCCCCACTCGCATTTCCCCCCCTCTGCAACCAGTCACGCCGGTGGTCGCGCCTTGGGCCGGGCCTAGCCCCTTGCCCTCCTCATAGGCCTACTCCTCTGGTAGGGCTTGAGACTGGTAGCTGACACCCTAAACAGCCTCGGAAGGAAGCGGTGGGGGTAGCCCCCTGATGAGAGCTTTCGCAGGCTCGAAACCGCACCCAATCCCGTTTACCTTACCCGCCTCTACTCGTACTGTATGCAGCTCGCTTTACTGCAGCCCGGTCCCGATCCTCGGAGAGGGACGCCCGACGGACGAGCAAGCGGATGGACAGCCCGAGTACCCTCCCTCACACACAGACTAAAGGCTCGGTGGCTTCGCCACCCAGCCCCGCCACAAGCGTACAGGTGCTTTATGCTGTATGTACAATGCAAATGTCCACTGTGATTCAGCGGCTGACCTGCTGTTCCCAAGACGCTCAGCCGCCTGCTTCTTGAGTCCGTTCTGCTACGGGACTATGACTGCGATGATCTCGAAATTTGTCGACATGGTTCCCAACTTGAAGCATATCGGTGTACACAAGGCGTGAGCCCCTTTCCATATCCATCTAATGGTGTAGTCACAAGTTTCATAGGCGGACGTGACTCGGTTGACCAGCTTTCCTCAGCTCGACGCTATCGAGATCTTTCTCTACTATGGTCCACTGAGAGAAGCCGCAGTTGAGGATGTCGAGGAAGTAAAGAAGATCTTGAGGGAGAGTAAATCCCAAAGTGAAAAGACTATCCGATTGACGAGATCGGTCATCGAACGGAAACACGGTGTCGAAACGGAACAAGGTTACACCCAAACGGAACTTATCATGGTCAAGTAGGGTTGATCCAATTGAGCGTCAGCCTGAGCACGTTTATATCGACAGTTGGAATCCAGGTGGATTCAAGTGGCGAGGAATGACCAGGTGGGAAAATGTATTGAAGCTTTGAAGACCTAGTAGGAGCTTCGAAGAAGTTCCAGTGACAGCGGATTCACTTGTGATATTCTTCACTCCAGTTCATCATCGTGCGAGTATAGTCCGACTACAAACCCTGCAGCTTCAGCGTGTACAGGCATTTGATGTACTTAAGGTTGACCCCAGACAAGCGAGCACGTTAACAGATGTGAATACGATCATTGACAGAGCTTACTCACTTGATTCGCTCAGGCAAAGAAGGATCTTCGAGGAGATGGATAGACAATATGGATGTCGTGCGCGTAGGTCTTGGACCAACTTGGAGGCTACTCAGTGTTCGCCCAGCCAGAAAGACATTGGAGAAGTTTAGGCCGATTCGGGTGCGCGGGTTTCGATATGCAGTCGCTTTGGTTCTCAGTGATTCAGATTGATTGAACTTCATATCACTGCATCCAGCCCCGTCACTGGCATTTAAGGCGTCCAGTTGGCGTTGCTTCTCACTTATGGACTCATCTGATCTGGGTAAGTTCCATCCAATAGCACATTCATGATAGGTTGATCAACAGTTCATTTGCCGCTGAAGTCGAGTTCTTTGTTCTTCTTGGCGACAACCCCGTGCTAATCACGCCCCACGTCTTCGTCAAAACATCGAAGGAGATTATAGAATGTTGCAAATTCTCGATCGCTTTGAACGGTATATGTCTCAGATGAGGTGGCTGTAAAGACACGGTCGAATTGGCTCTGGTAGCTGTGCGCATTTTGATAATCGCGTCTCTGATTAATATCGTCGGTCACCCGAAAGGATATCAGCCTTCAGGGAAGTGTGAAAAAAACGACAACGCAATACCTTGTATACGCGTTTCTGCGCAAGAGCGTTTTGGATATCGCGGAATCCATTGGGTAAAAGATTGTTGTTTGTTGTGAGAATGCCGCCTTGTAGATTGTTCTGCACGTCTTCTTTGCACCAGTCGCGTAGCAACCTGACTGTCACATATAGACACTGGAACAAGGCGGTATGGTTCCGTTGCAACCTCGAGATCGCATCGATCGATTCCTGGAGCACTAATCGACAATTAGTATCAAGAGATATAATGGTTGGTATTGCTCAATCCTCACAGATAGGAAGCTCGATAACCAAATGGAAGAAGTCGCTGGATAACGTGTCTGCTAACTGGCGAACCTTCGTTCCCATTGGGTTAACAAGTAGTTTATTGCTTTCCTCGAGGCAAGCTTCTTTCACTTCAGTTGGCATGTCTTCAAGGTTTTCATTGTCTGGACTACCGGGACTGGTCAAATGCAACAGGATTTTTCAACCGGTAGAACTTGCAATCCTTTGATTTGGTGTTCGGAGGAAGGTCGGCATCTGGATTTTTTCGGAGGCCGTCCAACAAATCTGTGAGCCTGTCATCCAGGTGACACTTATCGCCCGGAAGGAGACTTCTTCCTCTCTCAAAACCAGCAACTTCACTGTTTATTTTGTTCAGCGTTCATTCTTCTCTGAGATCAATGACAATTCTCGTGGCTTTAGGTTTCAACAGTGGGTACCGAATTGTCTTCCTTCGACTTTGACCGACAATTTTTCAGGGAGAAACGATGGGGAATCTTGATGTTTGTGGGCACAACCCCGAACGCCCCTCGGAAAATTTCTCCGAGGAGTGATTGGGCGGTCGTCTCTCCTGAATTTAAAATCCCCTTTGTAATTTCTGAAGTGATATCACAGAAGACGGAGAAAGACCGCTTCCGCATGCTTGTCCAAGCGATTTCCCTTGCTCGTGCAGGGCAATTTCTTATGCGAGCCGCCTCCCAAAAGAGGTTTTTCGTGGTAGCCATCTATGTCAACGGTGATGTGATTGCGTCTCGGTATATCGTAATGCAAACTAAGGATAGGGTGCAGGATAACAGACCAGTGAGTGTCACCTTGAACGCGTTCCGGACCATAAGTGGATATTTGCATCAGCTCATCAAACAGCCCAAGGTCGACGAAAGTGTCATTCGTCCTCCTCCACATATTGATCCCTACACCAGCAGTCTCGATGGAGTCGTGTGCTTCGTATAGATCAATGGGTATAGAGGAGTCATAGTTTCCGATCGTGATAGCGAGGACGAGCCAGCACCGCTACGAGACTGTTAGTTTGGCGAGTTTGTGCGCGAACGTGGCTCACCAAATGGCAACGCGGAACTTGGGTCCTAATCCAGAGGGCGAAACAGGAACTGTCATTGTATTTCGGTGAGTAGAATGAGAAGATTTGTCGCCGACCACAGATAGGTTACTTTTGTATCAACGCAATCTCGCCTACTGGTAGGCGGATTCTGATGGGAGGAGAGAATCAAAAACGTTACGCAGCCCATACTTT
>JBBPMK010000428.1:0-18607 GCA_038090295.1 Boletus semigastroideus | reverse complement strand
GCACAACGTTATAGGCTCTCTTGAGCCACATCCAGATTTAAACCTTGGAAGACCAGACAAAAGGTCTGGCTGGACTCCCGCAATTTGAAACTACATTACCCTACCAGGAAATTGGCCCCCAGGCGAGAGGGACCTTTTGAGATCCTCCGAGTACTCTCCCCCGTATCATATCAGCTGAAACTCCCGCCCAGCTGGCGCATCCACAACATCTTCCATGCTTCGCTTCTTTCCCCGTTTGTAGAAACGGAGGAACACGGTCCCAACTTCCTTCCAGAACCCCTGGACATAGTAGACGGAGAGGAACAATGGGAAATAGAGGCCATTCTGGCGCATCGGGGTCCGATCAATCGGAAACAATACTTCATCCGATGGAAGGGCTACTCTCCCGCGGAAAACACCTGGGAACCCGAAGCGAACCTAATCTCCGCTGCGGAGCTCCTTTAGGAATACAAGGACCGCAACCGGATCAAAAAATAGAGCGGGCCCTCAAGCGGACTTCAGCAGGATAGGCTATAAGGCGCACTACGGTGGCAGGCCTATCTCCCTCATTCCCCCCACGTCACACCATGTCCGTACTCACCCATGAGAACATCATCATCCCCACCGTCTGCCCCGTCCGACTCCATCGCTTCCCTCCAGAATATCGACGGATGGCCTACGGCACCCTCATCAATAACCCCCTCGTCACCGTCTGGCTCAACAAGCAGCCAGAAGTCCATTATTCTACCGTATATGAACCCATCGTTGTCACTTTACAAACGCTGGCCACCATCAAAGCCATCCACAATCCTGTTTCCTCCATTGCCGTCGCTACCAGAACTGGCGACGTCCTCCGTGACGGAGCCATCTCCGAGGCTCAGGCCTGCCTCTACGACCTCCTCCATGACCGGGGGCTCACACCTACCCTCAACAAGGTTCCCCCCATCCTCGTCAACCCCACTATCCGCAAACTGGTCGGAGCTCTTCCCGCCCAGTTCCAATGATTCTACCTGGCTGACAGCCACACCGTCTGGGACGAGGCAGGATGGAACGACAAAGACGATGGAACCCCCCTCATTCCCCACCCTTCCCCTCTGGCACCCACGCCCTTCACGCCCGTTGACGACGCTTCCCCCATTCCTGTGCCACCCCCTCGTACCTCCCTCTCCCCACACCCCGACGCTCAAGGATCTTCTACAGGAGTTTGCCCCGGAGCTTCTAGCCCGAACCCCCTCAATGATGGGGGATTCTTGGATCGCATCCTCACCACAGTCGCCCACCCCGTCCGCATTACTTCCATCTCCCCTGCACCTCCCTCTCGCCGACGTCCTAAGGGCAAGAAGGTCCTCGCTAGAGGCCTCTCTAGCTCGGATGTCCGAAGCCCACAATCGGACAAAGGTAAACAGGTGAATATCACGGACACCCAGGAGCCGGGGCCTTCGAAGACCCCCATCAACGTTGCGGACTATATCGTCCCCAACATCACGTCTACTCCATACTCCTGCCTCCGATGTTTTAAATGCAAATGCCTTGACCACGTGTGGATCAACTGCCCCCAGCACATCTGCACCTTTTGTCTCAAGCCCACTCCGGGCCATCGCGTGGCAGAATGCCCCTTCCGCACCTGCATCATCTGCGGATGCCAAGGCCACGTGGAGGCGGACTGCTGGACCCGCCCCTGCATCGAGGACACCATTGACCTCACCGACTACGTGGTTAACGAGGGGGAGGACGACTAGAGGTGATGACAGTGGTATGTCATCCTTAGAAGGGCGGGGCTAATGTTACGATTTCAATTCGCCGTGTCAATTTCTTTCCTTTTCTTGACTTATCTCTCCCATTCCATTAGTGGACTCTATTTCCAATTCACGGTAACCCTTCCCCACGGTTACCCGCAGTCTGATCCTAGTTCATTTACGGTTGTGACAGCTGTTGTACAGCATTCCCCTTATGGCCGCACCGCCCATTCCGCTCTTCCACGACCGGCTTTCCTTTTGTTCCGTTGTTCCTTATGTTCCGCTGTCACCCTTGCGCAGTACCCTTCCTCCTTTATTCCGGTACTCCGCTTATACCATACTGGGCTTGGTCCGTGCCCCCTCTAACACCGTACAAGTACTCGAGCCACATGTATCATATACCCTAAGCTAATTCTACGCAATCATCCCTGCGTTCAATCCTGTGTGCTTCCACATTTAAGGCACTCTCCTTCGGCTTCCACCCTTAGGACTTGCGCGCTTCATTGCGTCTGTGTAGAACCAGTACTACACGTCGATCATAGACCTGTTGGCACAGTCTGCCTTCTAGCGTTGCATCGACCCCACCTTAGGCTCACCATCGCCTTACAAGTGGCTCTATCAAACGGGCATCCCCTCTCGCTCAGTCTGCTTGTTATCACTTTGCAGGACTTCAGTTCGCAGTGAGCGTAACAATAAACCTAAAGTATTACCGGTATTTCCCCATCAGTCGAAAGAAACGTGTATGGAAGTAGAAGTTGATGCAAGGGTTTACATTAAAGGAGCATGGGAATCCTATCAGACCACGGCACTCTTGGATGGTGGAAGTTGCAGTACATTCATCGACCAGACAGTTGTTGATACACAAGGAATGGAAACGACACCACTATGAGAGCCGAGGGTTATGAGGAACGTGGACGGAACTCAAGGAATAGGACGTATAACGCATACAATGACCCTTGTCCTAGAAATACAAGGACATGCAGAAATTGTCGAAGCATTCGTCGCTGTATTAGGAACACATGCAATGCTCATTGGATATGATTGGTTAACCAGACACAATCCGACAATAGATTGGGTCAAGAAAACAATCACCAATTGGGGATGCACCGACGATTGCCAGGAACTGCATAATCATCTAAACGTACATGAACAAAAAACGTTCCAAGTCCTTGAAGATGAAGAAGAAATCAAGAAAGAAGTTCCGGAATGTTATCACGAATTTCTTGAAGTCTTCTCGCAGACAGCAGCTTTGTGAATGCCCTTACGTAAACCATGGGATCATGCAATTGAGCTAAAAGAAGACTTTGTATCAAAGAAAGGAAGGATCATTCCAATGAGTGACGAAGAAATGAAGGTAGTCAGAGATTTTGTAGATGGTGAATTAAAGAAAGGCTACATTCGACCATCAAAATCTCCCCAGACATCTCCAGTATTCTTTATTCCCAAAAAGGATGGAGGACAATGATTAGTAATGGATTACCGATACCTAAATGAAGGCACGATCAAAAATGCCTATCCATTACCCCTCATCTCCGATTTGGTCGATCGACTAAAGAATGTGGACATGTTTACAACATTAGATCTCAGATGGGGTTACAACAACATCCAAATCAAAGAAGGTGACGAATGGAAAGCCACCTTTGTCACACCAATTGGAGCATATGAACCCCTAGTAATGTACTTCAGAAAAGCCAACTCTCCTGGATCATTCCAACAAATGATGAATGACATGTTCAATGACATGTGGATGGCAGTCATCATCTACATGGACGACTTGAACATCTACACATCCGGAAAAATGAAAGAAGAACATTGCGAGATTGTCAAAGAAGTATTTCGAAGGTTGAAAGCAAATGACCTATACGTTAAACCATCGAAATGCAAATTCTTTCAAAAGAAGGTGGACTTTCTCGGTATGACGGTTTCTCATGAAGGAATCGAAATGCAAGAGAAAAAGGTAGCCAGAATCCAGGATTGGCCAACACCAAAAAAGTTAAAAGAAGTCCAATCATTCCTAGGGATCTGCAACTATTATCGACGCTTCATTCAAGATTTTGCCACCATCACTAGACCATTAAACGACCTTACGAAAAAGAATACTCCCTTTGTATGGACAGACGAGTGAAATCAAGCTTTTGAAAAGTTGAAGAAAACCTTCACTACCGCACCTTTATTAGCGTATCCAGATGGGCTGAAGAGACTTCGTATAGAAACCGATGCTTCTGATGTAGCAACAGGAGCCATATTATCGGTGGAATGCGAAGGTTCTCCTTGGCGACCCTGTATTACGAACCTTGCCCTCTATTCATACTTCGCCCTCTTAACCTACTTATTTCCTACACTTTCAACTCTTTGGTTCGAACCCAACATATGACCTTTCTTTCCACTTCTTTTTCAGGTCACATGACTCACAGCCACCAATGACGTCATGGGTCCAGACCCTTATCTATGACATCATTGGTCTAGGCTCTTATCTTTCCTTATCATTCTATTCTTAGCTCTGACATCATGCTGACTGAGCATGACTCATACCCTTGACCCTATTGACGTGGACCAGTAGCATTACTAGCTCTTATCTCTTCATAGAGTTCGAGCTCCGCTTTAACCTTAGTCGTACTTGTATATAAGGTAGACACTCGACTGGTGATTGCCCCCAGTCTAATCCACTTTGGTTATTCAAGCATCTCGCTTTGAGGCCTAGTGTGAGGATCCATCCTTTGTCCTTCCTTCTATATCATCGCCAGTGCTTGAGCATACACTGCAAGGGTTTTCGTTCTGAGTGTACAACAGGTATCTGCAACTATTATCGATGCTTTATTCAAGATTTCGCCACTATCGCACGACCATTAAACGACCTAACAAAAAAGAATACCCCTTTTGAATGGACAGAAGAGCGAAATCAGGTGTTCGAAAAGTTGAAGAAAACGTTTACCACGGCACCTTTACTAGCATATCCAGATGGGCTAAAAAGATTACGTATAGAAACCGACGCTTCTGATGTAGCAACAGGAGCTGTCTTGTCGGTAGAATGCGAAGATTCTCTTTGGCGACTGTTACGCTCACTGCGAACCGAAGTCCTGCGAAGTGATAACAAGCAGACTGAGTGAAGTAGGATGCCCGTTTGATAGAGCCACTCGTAAGGCGATGGTGAGCCTAAGGTGGGGTCGACGCAACGCAGGAAGGCAGACTATGCCAACTGGTCTATGATCGACGCGTAGTACCGGTTCTACGCAGACGCAAGGAAGCGCGCAAGTCCTAGGGGTGGAAACCGAAGGAGAGTGCCTTAGATGCGGAAGCACACAGGATTGAACGCAGAGGATAATTGCGTAGAATTAGCTTAAGTGGTACAATACATGCGGCTCGGTATTTATACGGTGATAGAGTGAGCACGGACCAAGCCGAATATGGTATAAGCGGAGTATCAGAAGAATGAGGGAAAGATACTGCGCAGGGTTGACAGCAGAACAAAAGAAGAAGGCATAAAGGAAGGCCGGTCGCGGAATAGCGGAAAGAGGCGGTGCGGCCAAATGGGGAATGCTGTATAACAGCTGTCACAACCGTAAGTAATAAAGGGATCAAACAGCGGGTAACCATCAAGAAGGGTTACCGTGAGAAGAAGATAGAGTCTGCTAATAGAACAGAAAACGGATAAGTGTAAATGAAGAAAGAAATTGCCACGGCCATAGGAATATCGTAACAGCGACCCTGTGCTTTCATATCCCATTCCCTAAACTCTGCTGAAAAGAACTATCCGATTTATGATAAAGAGTTATTAGCAGTGATTCGTGCCTTAGACGAATGGAGACATCATCTTATTGGACAGCAGAAGTTTGAGATCTGGATGGATCATAAAAATCTTGAATATTGAAAGAAGCCACAAACCTTATCACAAAGGCAGGCACGATGGCACGCGACGTTAATGGAATTCAATTACATCATGATCTACAAACCCAGAACACAAAACGGACGTGCAGATGCTCTATCCCGATGACTGGATCATGATGAATTAGATCCAAATCATAATGCCAACATTACAGTACTTACTCCTTCCTTATTCATCAACAACGTTCAAATCTCCTCCTCTTTCTACGAACGAGTACAAAAAGAAACAGACAAAATCAAAGACAAAATCATTCCAGGATTTCAGTATGATCTTAGCAAAGGATTATTCAGTAATACAAAAAACAAAATATTAGTTCCTTCTTCCTTACGTACTGAACTCCTTCATATTTGCCACGACTCGCCTATTGCCGGACATGCCAGACAGGCTTGGACCTTACATTTACTTTCTCGTTTCTATACCTGGCCTGGTATCACTGCAGATGCGAAAGAGTATATTCTCCATTGCCCCACTTGTGCTCAGACAAAAGGCAAAAATACTAGACCAGCAGGCAAACTTTTACCATTACCATCTCCTTTATCTCCATGGACGGATATTTCGGTCGATTTCATCACAGGATTACCTAGAGTAAATTCCTTCGATTCTGTTACGATTGCCCATTTCTTTTCCTTTATTTCCTTATTCCATTCCTAGACTTACTGCTTAGTCATGTAAACCTATGCTTCACATAGCCTTTCAACAAGGCAATGCCTCCTTCTTTGATCCGTCATCTTTTCATTCACATTGCCTCCGCATTGCCCCACACTGCCTTTCCCTTCTTATCTCTGACTCATCTTGTTCCTTTGCCTTCTAAGGCTTTCCACCCGCTTAGTCAGCGCCTTACCCTCTATCTATATAAACCCTGTACCTCAGTCCATAGCTCCCTAGCTTGGGCTCCCTTTGTATTCTCTATAAACCTGCTCAATAACATCCCTTCGCTCTCTTAGTCTTCAGGCTACTATTGAGTGCCTGCTCTCTCCTTGCACCAAGTCCAATATCCTTCTCTTGTGAAGGGTGTTGCCTTGTCCCTGAACGACCTACCAAAGGCGTCAGTAGTACGTTCACGTCATCAAGACTGAACCCTTGCTCGGACTCGATCCAGCATCCCTGCCCCTCGTCTACAAATAAGGGCTACACTTAGGCAAGTGTAACAGATTCCATATGTGTCATCATCGATCGTTTTAGCAAAGAAACTGTTTTCATTCCATGTAGTAAAACCATTTCCTCTTTAGACTTAACTAAATTATTCTGCGACCATGTATGGTGCATTCATGGACTACCCACGTCGATTGTATCAGATAGAGGACCACAGTTCATCTCCGACTTTACTACAAAGTTGTGTACTTTGTTAGATATCACCCAACGCCTCAGTACAGCATACCATCCTCAAACTGACGGTCAAACTGTTGTACACTCAGAACAATTTCCCTTTGCAGTGTATGCTCAGTCACTGGCAAGTTGAAAATAAGAGGAGGTAGGACGATAATGGATCCTTACACTTAGGCCTCAAGTCGAGATGACTGAATAACCAAAGTGGATTAGACTGGGGGCATTCACCAGTCAAGTGTCTACCTTATATACAAGTACAGGTAAGGTTAAAGCGGAGCTCGAACTCTATGAAGAGATAAGAGCTAATACTGCTACAGGTCCTCATTACTAGGGTAAAGGGTATGAGTCATGATCAGTCAGCATGATGTCATGATGACATCATGATCTAAGAATAGAACGATAAGGAAAGATAAGAGCCTAGACTGATGATGTCATAGATAAGGGTCTGGACCGATGACGATGATGTATGTGGCTGTGTGGTGATCTAGACTAATGACATCATAAGTGGCTGTGGATCATGTGACCTGAAAAAGAAAGGGAAAAGAAAGGTCGTGTGTTGGGTTCGAACTGACGAGGTGAAAGTGTAGGAAATGAGTGGGCTAAGAGGGCGAAGTATGAATGGAGGGCAAGGTTCATAACACAAACAGAACGGATGAACAGAGAATTAGAACAATATCTCCGTACCTACGTTGCCAAAAAACAAACCAAATGGGTAGAATGGTTGAAGTTAGCACAATTCAACCATAACAATTCTCTATCCTTGGAAACTGGTACTAGTCCATTCTCCATTACCAAACGTCATTCCCCTCGGTTAGGATTTGAAGGAGCCATCGATGGCTTTGCGTTGGAAGCACAACAAAGTCATGAACAAGTCCACAAATCTCTTGACGAAGCACGAGAACATATGAAGAAGGACACAGATCACCTCCAGTCAGACGTGCCCAATTATTGCATTGGACAGAAGGTCTGGCTATCCACCGAGCATCTCAAGTTACCTTACACTGCTTGCAAACTTACCCAAAAGTGGATTGGCCCCTATTCCATCTCTGCCCTCCTTCCAAATGCGGTTACACTCATTCTTCCCTCTTTGGTTCACATCCATTCCACGGTTAATGTCTCATGGATCAAACCTTATCGTGAACCACTTCCCGGTCATACTGACGTCACTCCTGATGCAGTACTGATTAACACCGAAGGTTCTGAAGGATTTGAAGTCAATTATATCGCAGCGTCTCTGTTGTGAACTTCACCCCATTTTCCACTACATGTCAGTACAAGTTCACTTCATTATGCTTCGCTCCACTACGTTACACTTTCCATCTCTCCACTACATTACACTTTCCATTACAACGTCCTTCCTAATTCCTAGTTCCCAAGTCCCTTAGTTATAATATGATCGTCATCATTCCTATTAGTCACCTTTCCCTTCAGTCAAGACTCCTATCCATGCTTCATCACAGTCATACAAATGATACGTCATCATCAAGAGATTGTACACATCTACACGATAGCATACCAGAATGACTACAATCTCTCTATACCATTATCTCAAGACAATTCTCTTAAAGGACATATTCCCAGAATGAACTCTTTACAATAACTCTTCATTCCCACGATCACAGGCTAAACAACGGATTAGTATTGGAGAACTCGGCCTTATAGTCTACTCAGTTCTACACTACATACCGGTCGACCCTGCTGTTCGACTCCTGATATGTGACATTCTATTTCACTTTCATTTCCAGGTCACATGATCACACAGCCACCTATGATGTCACAGACTAACCAGTTACGTCATTCATCTAGACTGCACCACATAGCCACATACGTCATCGGTCCAGACCCTTATCTATGACATCATCAGTCTAGGCTCTTATCTTTCATTTCATTTTAAGGTTGTTATATTTTTAGCTCATGACATCATCATGACATCACCATGACGTCAGATGACTGTGCATGACATCATACCCTGTACCCTGTACCTGTGACGTCAGACCCTATGAACATTAGCCAGTAGCAGTAGTCCCTCCTATCTCTGATGTCATACCCTAGAACCAGTACCAGTAGCATTAGTTGCTCTTATCTCTTGATAGAGTTCGAGCTCAGTTTAAACCTTAATCGCACATGTATAAGTAGTCAGTAGTCAACTGAGGATTTCCCCTCAGTCTTATCCACTTGTTTATTGGGCTTCGGCTTCAGGACTTGTGTAAACCACTTCATCATCTCATTCATATCTCCTGGGCTGCCACCTAGATGGTTATTCAGTCTTCGGACTTGAGGCCAAGGTCCTAGCCTAGCAAAGTGATGTTCCTCCATTGTTACGATCTCAATCATTCATTCTTTGCCAGTAGTCGAGCATTGCTGTAAGATTGTCCGCCTGAGCATTGGCCTCTGCAACAGTCTCGTCTCTCTTCATCCGGTCTCGAATACCTAGTTCATTGGAAAGGTTGGGATGAGATGGATCGCACATGGGAACCAGAGTCACATCTGTCTCATGCAGCTGAAGCAATCAAGTTATTCCATCGTCGTCATCCCTCCATTTCTTGTCAAATGTGTGGTATTTCCTTTGCGGACTTTTCCTCTTTATTCTGTCCTTTCGGTCCTGAACACGGTACTCCCTTTTCTTCGACTCCCCTGGAATACAAGTCCCTAGGGGGGGGGTAGTGTTACGAACCTTGCCCTCTATTCATACTTCGCCCTCTTAATCTACTCATTTCCTACACTTTCAACTCTTCGGTTCGAATCCAACACGCGACCTTTCTTTTCCACTTCTTTTTCAGGTCATGTGACTCACAGCCACCAATGATGTCATGGGTCCAGACCCTTATCTATGACATCATCAGTCTAGGCTCTTATCTTTCCTCATCTTTCTATTTTTAGCTCATGACATCATCATGACATCATGCTGACTGATCATGACTCATACCCTTAACCCTATGACTCATCCTGTACATGGACCAGTAGCAGAACTAGCTCTTATCTCTTAATAGAGTTCGAGCTCTGTTTTAACCTTAGTCGTACTTGTATATAAGGTAGACACTCGACTGGTGAATGCCCCCAGTCTAATCCACTTCGGTTATTCAAGCATCTTGCTTTGAGGCCTGAGTGTGAGGATCCATCCTTTGTCCTTCCTTCTATATCATCGCCAGTGCTTGAGTGTACACTGCAAGGGTTTTCATTCTGAGTGTACAACACCCTGCACTTTTATTTCACATTCCCTAAACTCTGCTGAAAAGAATTATCCGATTTATGATAAAGAACTCCTAGCGGTCATTCAAGCACTTGACGAATGGCGCCATCATCTTATCGGACAGCAGAAGTTTGAGATCTGGACGGATCACAAAAACCTTGAATATTGGAAGAAGCCACAAACTTTATCTCAAAGACAGGTACGTTGGCATGCAACGTTAATGGAATTCAATTACGTCATGGTTTATAAACCTGGAATACAAAATGGTCATGCAGATGCCCTATCCCGACGACCAGATCATGACGAATTTGATCCCAATCATAATGCCAACATCACAGTACTTCCCCCTTCCCTATTCATTAACAACGTCCAAATCTCCTCCTGTTACGCTCACTGCGAACCAAAGTCCTGCGAAGTGATAACAAGCAGACTGAGAGAGATGATGCCCGTTTGATAGAGCCACGCGTAAGGCGATGGTGAGCCTAAGGTGGGGTCGACGCAACGCAGGAAGGCAGACTATGCCAACTGGTCTATGATCGACGCATAGTACCGGTTCTATGCAGACGCTAGGAAGCGCGCAAGTCCTAGGGGTGGAAACCGAAGGAGAGAGCCTTAGAAGCGGAAGCACACAGGATTGAACGCAGAGATGATTGCATAGAATTAGCTTAAGGGGTACGGTACATGTGGCTCAGTATTTATACGGTGATAGAGAGGGCACAGACCAAGTCAAGTATGGTATAAGCGGAGTACCGGAATAAAGAGGAAAGGTACTGCGCAACGGTGACAGCGGAACGAAAGGGAAGGTGACAAACGGGAGGCCGGTCACGGAAGAGCGGAAGGGGCGATGCGGCTAAAAGGGGATGCTGTATGACAGCTGTCACAACCGTACTGATGGAAGGATCAAACAGCGGGTAACCAAGAAGAGGGTTACCGTGAATTGGAAATAGAGTCCGCTAATAGAACTGGGCCTGGATAAGTCGCAGAATAGGAAAGAAATTGACACGGCCGTAGGAAATCGTAACACCTCCTCTTTCTATGAACGAGTACAAAAAGAAACAGAGAAAATCAAAGACACAGTCATTCCAGGATTTCAGTACAATCTCAGTGAAGGTTTATTTAGTAATACAAAAAACAAAATATTAGTTCCCCTTTCATTATGTATCAAACTCCTTCGTATTTGCCATGATTCTCCTATAGCCGGACATGCTGGACAAGCCCAGACTCTACATTTACTTTCTCGTTTCTATACCTGGCCTGGTTTCTCAGCTGACATCAAAAAGTACATTTTGCACTGTCCTACTTGTGCATGTACAAAAGGCAAAAATAGCAGACCGGCAGGCAAACTTTTACCTTTGCCATCTCCCTCTTCTCCATGGAAAGATATTTCGGTCGATTTCATCACAGGACTTCCCACAGTAAACTCCTTCAATTCCATTTGCATCATTGTCAATCGTTTCAGCAAAGAAACAGTTTTTATTCCATGTTTCAAAACCATTTCTTCTTTAGACTTAGCTAAATTATTCCGTGACCATGTTTGGTGTATCCATGCACTACCATCATCCATAGTATCAGATCGAGGACTGCAATTCGTCTCGGACTTCACTACAAAATTATGTACTTTGTTAGACATCACCCAGCGTCTTAGCACAGCATATCATCCTCAAACCGACGGTCAAACAGAACGGATGAATCGAGAATTAGAACAATATCTCCGTACCTACATTGCCAAGAAACAAAACAAATGGGTAGAATGGTTGAAATTAGCCCAATTCAATCATAATAACTCTCTATCCTTGGCAACTGGTACTAGTCCATTCTCCATTACCAAACGACATTCCCCTCAGTTAGGATTTGAAGGTGCACAGGATGGCTTTGCGTTGGAAGCACAACAAAGTCATGAACAAGTCCACAAATCTCTTGATGAAGTGTGCGAAAGGATGAAGAAGACCATGGATCATCTCCATTCTGACGCACCCGATTATTGCATAGGACAGAAGGTCTGGCTATCCACCAAGCATCTCAAGTTGCCTTACATGGCTCACAAGCTCACTCAAAAGTGGATCGGTCCTTATTCTATTTCGGCCACTCTTCCTAATGTAGTTACCCTCATTCTTCCCTCTTCGGTTCACATCCATCCCACGGTTAACGTCTCATGGATCAAACGTTACCACGAACTGTTACCCGGTCACACTGAGGTCACTCCTGATGCAGTGTTAATTAACACCGAAGGATCTGAAGAATTCGAAGTTGATTATATCGCAGCGTCTTGTTTAGCTTCATCCGGTCTGGAATACCTGGTACATTGGAAAGGATGGGATGAGACGGATCGCACATGGGAACCAGAGGCTCACCTCTCTCATGCGACTGAAGTGATCAAGTTATTCTGTCATCGTCATCCCTCTGCTCCTCATCAAATGCAAGGTATTTCCTTTGCAGACTTTTCCACTCATTTCCGTCCCTTTGGGCCCGAACATGCCACTCCCTTTTCTGCGACTCACCTGGAATATGAGTCCCTAGGGGGGGGGTAGTGTTACGAACCTTGCCCTCTTAGCCTACACATTTCCTACACTTTCAACTCTTTGGTTCGAACCCAACACATGACCTTTCTTTTCCCTTTCTTTTTCAGGTCATGTGACTCCACAGCCACTTATGATGTCACTGGTCTAGACCTCACCACACAGCCACCTATGTCATTGGTCCAGACCCTTATCTATGACATCATCAGTCTAGGCTTTTATCTTTCTATTCTTAGTTCATGACATCATCACGACATTACCATGATGTCATGCTGACTGTGCATGACATCAGACCCTTTACACTATGACTCATCCATGATGTGGACCAGTAGCAATAGTCACTCCTATCTCTGATGTCATACCCTACGCCCGTAGCCAGTAGCATTAGTAGCTCTTATCTCTTAAATAGAGTTCGAGCTCAGTTTAAACCTTAATCATACTTGTATAAGTAGCCGGTAGTCGACTGAGGATTTCCCCTCAGTCTAATCCACTTTGGTTATTCAGTCACTCTGACTTGAGGCCTTCGTGTGAGGATCTATATCGCTTCCTACCTCTTCTATTTTCAACTCGCCAGTGACTGAGCATACACTGCAACAGGATTTCGTCTGAGTGTACAACATTAGCCACCATGATCAAAACTTCTTTTTATCTCCTTCCCACGATCCTGGGTCAAGGATTTTCTTGGTAATGTCATCCTTCTTTTCGCTTTGTGCTGCTAACAGCTTAGCTAACTGAGCTGCCAGATCGTCATTCGAAGACATTGGTGGTATTGGCAGAATTGGGGGATGTTGAGGATATGGAAATGGGAAATTTGGAGTCTTTGGTGTGGGTGGAGTTCCGAATCTGGGTGGTGGAGGCTCTTCATCGCTACTGCTCATAAATGAGAAAAAGGTTCTAGATTCTGGATATAGCTAAAGTAGTTTCTCCTACTACTTCATCTTCTTCTATTATAGGTAGTCTCCTTTCGATATCTACCCTAAGAGCTTGTACCCTTTCTGTCAATTCCTGAATTTCTCTGATCTGTCTAATGAAATGACGAATGTGAAGTGTAATGAGAACAATAGCAAGAAAGATGGTATAAGCAGAAATGGTGAAAAGAGCCAGTTTTAAAAGAAAGGAAATTTTTTCTGTTTTTTAATATTTCTCAGATAACCAGAACTGTCTTCCTTTCGGACCTTGTTTAAGTTCTTTTGATAGAACTTTCTTTGTCGCTGATATCTACGTCCTTCGGCTAACCACTACTCTCAGATAGGATTGGGAGAAGGGGGAGTAAGATCAGCAAGGGGGCAGTTTTCAATGTCGGCAGTATTTTCTCTGAACCACTCAAGTTCAGGGGTCCTTTCTTCCCTTTTGACTAGGTGAAGATGTAGAGAAGGTACCGGTGGGGATTCCTCCTTTTTAATGCATACAAAAGTGCTTTGATAGAACCTTTCTATCCTTCTACTTCTCATTTACCAGGCATTGTCATTGCCAGGTATGTCTACTTCTGCCTTTTGAACTTGAAAGGTCCAGACAATTTCTCGGAGGAAATTATTTGCCCCTAAAGTTGGATCTTGTCTGCGGATTTCGAACCAAAGTCCACCTTCTCTGATGATATGGGCGTGGAAGTGGTAGGTAAAGTATAGGATTATGGCGAGGGTGATTGGGAGAAGAATAGAGCTAGGAAAGGAGATATGGAGCTCCAGTTTATTGAATGTGGAGGGAAGAGGGAGGATTCCAGAAAAACTAATTCTCTCAGTGGTAAGTGCTAAACAAAAACTCTGGGTTTATGGCCCAAATGAATTACCCCAATATCCTGGGTAACATCTTCTAATACGACGAGTATTTGTACTATGGCTAGTACTGATGTTCTACCTCACGGTCACCCATGGAATACCAGTGTTCAACTAAGCCTTCCAGCCCCTAGTATGGCTTGGCTCAATGCTTATCAGTCTTGATGACTGCACGGTAAACATCTCAAGGGAGACGACTTCGAAGAGTGCTAGTATGTAACGGTGTTCTAAACTGCAGATCACAAGTCTGCTCTCCTAAGAGGCGTTGGGGGACGATGAAGGTAAAGGTCGCAGAAAGCTCTGGGAGGCCCCACTTATCCCTATGGTCTGGGAGAGCATTAGATAGTCTAATCCAAGTGTTGTACACTCAGTGACGTATCCTTGCAGTGTATGCTCAAACGCTGGCGAGTTGAAAATAGAAGAGGTAAGAAACTAATGGATCCTCACACTAGGCCTCAAAATGAGATGTCTGAATAACCAAGTGGATTAGACTGGGGGCAATCACCAGTCAAGTGTCTACCTTATATACAAGTACGAGTAAGGTTAAAGTGGAGCTCGAACTCTTTTAAGAGATAAGAGCTACTAATGCTACTGGTCCATGTAAATAGGGCGAAGAGTATGAGTCATGATCAGTCAGCATGATGTCATGATGACGTCGTGATGATGTCATGAGCTATAAATAGAAAGATAAGAAAGATAAGAGCCTAGACTGATGATGTCATAGATAAGGGTCTGGACCCATGACATCATTGGTGGCTGTGGAGTCACGTGACCTGAAAAAGAAAGGGAAAAGAAAGGTCACGTGTTGGGTTCTAACCGTTGAAGTGAAAGTGTAGGAAATGAGTAGGCTAAAAGGGCATGGTTCGTAACAAGCATTGCTCATTCCAGATTGATGAAGGTGGATTGGTTTGAGTGAAGGATGATGAAGATGAGGATTGTTGTTGACGCTGCAACTCTGGAGAAAACAATTCTTCTGACACTGTAGCAGACCATGGATTAGGGTTTTGGCGAGGAGGAACATGAACTCCATCAAACTTTCTCCTTCCCTTATCCTTGGATGCCCTGTCTGCCTGGAAGGTAGCCCATGCTTGGGTGAAGTATGGCTGAAAGTCTGGGTCAGTAATAGCACAAGAAGAATCACTTTCTGTATCAGATTCAGCAGTCATGAACACTGATGTGTTGATATTGAGGATAGCATGTGCATCCAGATATGCAGTGGATGGGAGATTAGCAGACATGCCAGAAGAGGAGGAAAGTCCTGATGGTTGCATGGATTGCTTTGCAGCCATAGTCCTATTGATGGCATCCTTCAGGCATCTTCCTCCTGGCACATGCAGGATCTCTGATCCATCTGGCATATAGAGTCTACCATCGCTACCCTGGACAACTCTCCCTGTGTTCAGATACTCCAGACAGACAGCGCAAGTCTGGGTGAAGTGTCCTGCACCAGCGCAGAACTTGCAGAGAGGTTGTGTACACATTGCCTGGTTCATTTCATTTTTGATACCAGTTGGTGGATTGAAGGGAGGTGGCTGACCAGAAAGTTGGCCAAAGGACTGAGTGGGGTGATATGAGGACAAAGTCTGTTGTTGCGCAGGGAAGAGCTGTGGGAGGAATGCTCAGAAAGTGGATCTGGTGACCAAGAACTTTGTGGCCTGAGTGATATCATCCATTGGGTATGGATCATCAGGATGTATGTCCTGTCTAACAATGAGGAGTCGTTCACGGATGCACTGCTGAATGGTAGCTGGGAATCCAGCTAGGAAGAGCATGTTTCACTCCATCTCTGACAATTTGTTGTTAGCAATGAGCAATGCAGAAACCTTACGGAATGATTGAGCATATTCGCCCAGCTCCTCCTGGTTACACATCTGTTTGTTCTGGAAATCCTGTACGAGGTACTGAATGTCCACGCGACAGTATCGGTTAGCACCTTCACATCCAGGATAAAGTCCTTTAACTGCAACTATAAAGGCATTCCAATCTGCAGGATTGGTGACTGTCTGTGGAAGCATCTCCCATACCTCTGCCTCTTCGAGTACAGCATATCAGATTGCTGCGGCGATTTTATATCCTTCATTGAGTCATTGAAGAGTTTAAAGTCCTGTTGGGACTATGAGAAGAGAGAGATGGGGGCGAGTATGGCTCATCCCAAGGGGTTCAGGGAAGGTTGTAGAGGTGAAGGTGAGCACTGTACAGACACCAAGTAGCGTAGAGTTGAGTCTGGATCCGATAAAAGTGGATAGAATGAGATATGTACAATCCAGTCAAGGATGAGGACCGGATATGAAGAAGGATGATGAAGACGATGGGAGATGATGATGGGTGACTTTTTTGATGAAGCTGATGGTGATTAAAAAAGAAAGTAGATATATGTTTCAGCCCCTGGTAGCATGTTTCATCTACTATGCCATGTGACAAGGTGTCCAAAAAGGGAATAAGCATATAAATGAAGATTAATGAACTCCCTGCAATAGTGATGACAGGATTATACCAGAAATGATAAGAAAAGAGATGAATGAGAAGAAAGAAAAAGAAAGGCGGTGAATCCGGTAGGTCCGGATATGGACGAATACGTACAATTAGGACAGACTTGACACAGATTGGAACACAGATATGACGGATGCCTTGATACACTGTTGGAACAAACAACCTGGACCTAGAAAGTGGGGAAAATGAAGGATACGAACGTAGGGAGCTGACAGCTCCCACAACGTGTTTGGTATGCACCACAAGCCTCTCACAGACTCTTGTCTGTCCCCACTCTGTCTCTCCAAGGATACAGATGTGAGATTCATGGCAAAGAAACCCATATCTGGAACACACAAAGACATCTGGTCATCCAGGCCTCTGCCTCATTTCCAGATAATAATCTCCACTGGTTTCAGTCTACTTTGATTACTCCAGGGAAGATTACTTCGTTTTCTGCACTGGATCCTTATCATTTATGGCACCAACATCTTGGTCATTGTTCTACTAATGCATTGAGACACTTGTCTAGACATGCCTCTGGCTGTCCTGACATTGTTCCCCCAACTTCTCTTCCTCCTTGTAAAGGCTGCTCTGAAGGAAAGATGGCAGATCACAGCCTCAGTCCTTCGATCAAGCATGCTTCTCACCCTCTTGCCCTTCTTCACACCAATCTTATGGGACCTTTTCCTGTTGATTCTCACTCTCAAAGCAGATATATCCTCACTCTTATTGACAACTACTCTGGCTTTGCTCTTCTCTCATTCCTTTGGGAGAAGTCTGGTACCATTGTTGCTCTTAAACAGCAAATCTCTTGGCTTGAGAATCAACCTGGTTCTTGAGTTACCTCTATATGTTCAGATCATGGGGGGGAATTCATGGGAAAGGACATTCAATCGTTCTTCTCCTCTAGAGGTATCACTCACCAGATCTCTGTTCCTCACATTCCACAACAGAATGGACGAGCAGAGAGATTCAATCACACCATCATGGAAAAAGCTGAGGCAATGTGACATCAAGCTTGCTTACCTTGCATCTTCTGGAAAGATGCTGTGGAGACCTTTCTTCACATTTACAATAGACAACCCCTTCATCATCACCAATGGAAAACTCCCATTGAATCCTTCAATGGAGACAAGCCAGACTTGTCATACTTTCTAGTATTCGGTTGTGCTGCTTTTGTCTTTATCCCTCCTGAAATGAGGAAAGACAAACTCTCTGCCAAAGCAGAAGAAATGACCTTCATCGGTTATGAAGTCAACACCAAGGGTTGGAGATTCTGGTCACAAGCCAGACATCATCAATTAATCTCCACTCATGCCACTTTTGATGAGAATCAGTTCTTATCCTGTTCCAGAAAGCTTACAGACGAACCTGCCTTAATACCAGAAGACACTGCAAGCGACCTACCTGATGATTCGACACCAGATAAGAGGAATCTGGAACCCTCTAATGTCATCATCCATTTACCAGATCTTCAACATCTATCTCGTCCTAGATCTAAATCACCACCACCATCGCCTCACATTCCAGGAAATACACCTCCTTGGAGTCCTCCACACTCTCCACCTTGTCCTCCTTCACCTCCTTCTCCATCTCCACCATCTCCACCTAATCCAGGCATCAAACAAGAACAACCTCCTCGCCAGACACAAGTACCCTTACCTGATTCTAGAGCTTTACCTCATCAAAATCGAAATACTATTCAACAACGCTCAAATATCAAACCTCCTATA
>JBBPMK010000427.1:0-18656 GCA_038090295.1 Boletus semigastroideus | reverse complement strand
CGTTATCACTCTCCAGACCCTGCATACCATCAAAGCCATCCATAACCCCGTCTCTACTCTCTCCATCGCCATTAGAACCGGGAACGTCCTCAGAGACGGCGCCATCTCCGAAGCCCAGGCCCACCTCTATGACCTCCTTCACAAGCGTGGGCTCACACCTACACTCAACCATGTTCCCCCCATCCTCGTCAACCCCACCATCCGCAAACTGGTCGGAGCCCTTCCCACCCAGTTCCAACACTTCTACCTCGCCAATGGACATACTGTGTGGGACGAGGCTGGATGGAACGACGACGACGATGGAACCCCCTTGCTCCCCAATCCTTCCCCTCTTGCACCCACAGCCGCGCCTGCCTCTGACGACACTACCCCCCTTCCTGTGCCACCCCCTCGTACCTCCCTCTCCCCACACTCCAACGCTCAAGGATCTTCTCCGGGAGTTCGCCCCGGAACTTCTGGCCAGAACCCCCTCAATGATGGGGGACTCCTGGACCACCTCCTCACCGCAGTCGCCCATCCCGTCTGCGATCTTTCCTTGCCCACTTCGCCTCCCTCTCGCCGACGTCCTAAAGGCAAGAAGACTTTCACTAGAGGCCTCGTTAGCTCGGATGTCCGAAGCCCACGATCGGACAAAGGTAAACAGATGGATCTCGTGGACGCCCAGGAGCCGGGGAGTTCGAAGACCACCATCAACGTTGCGGACTACATCATTCCCAACATCGCCACCACTCCCTACTCCCACCTCCGGTGCTTCAAGTGCAAGTGCCTGGATCACGTCCGCATCAACTGCCCCCAACACATATGCACCTTTTGTCTCAAGCCCGCTCCGGGGCATCACGTGGCAGAGTGCCCCTTCCGTATGTGCATCATTTGCGGCCGACAGGGCCACGCGGAGGAGGACTGCTAGACCAGGCCCTGCATCGACAACACCATTGACCTCACCGACTACGTGGTCAATGAGGGGGAGGACGACTAGAGGTGATGACGGTGGTACGTCATCCTTAGAAGGGTGGGGCTAATGTTACGATATTCCACAGGTCGTGTCAATTTTCTTCCTCTTTTGACCTTATCCTTTTCCCATTCTATTAGTGGACTCCATTTTCCAATTCACGGTAACCCTTCCTGATGGTTACCTGCAGTTTGATCCCTTATCACTTATGGTTGTGACAGCTGTCATACAGCATTTCCCATTTAGCCGCATCGCCCCTTCTGCTCTTCCACGACCGGCTTCCCGTTTGCCCCTTTTCCTTTCGTTCTGCTGTCACCATTGCACAGTACCCTTCCCTTTATTCCGGTACTCCGCTTATACCATATCCAGCTTGGTCCGTGCGCTCTTTACTACCGTATAACTACTGAGCCACTTGTACTGTAATACCCAAGCTAATTCTACGCATTCATCTCTGCGTTCAATCCTGTGTGCTTCCGCATCCAAGGCACTCTCCTTCAGCTTCCACCCTTAGGACTTGCGCGCTTCCTTGCGTCTGCGTAGAACCGGTACTACGCGTCGATCATAGACCTGTTGGCATAGTCTGCCTCCCAGCATTGCGTCGACACCACCTTAGGCCCACCATCGCCTTTCAAGTGGCTCTATCAAACGGGCATCCTATCTCGCTCAGTCTGCTTGTTATCACTTCGCAGGACTTCGGTTCACAGTGAGCGTAACACCATTCAACCATGCCATTCACCTGGGATTTGTATGGGGAAATCTGGATGTGCCGGATTCTATATCTCTTGGATAGGATGTCGAGAGCCTGGATGTAAGCTGGACCATTGTCAGTAACAAGCTCAGATATAGCTCCCCAACAACAAAGGATATCTTCGAAAATGAAGGATGCGATGGTGGATGCGTTTTCGGATCACAACATCTGCCATTCAGGATACAATGTCAAGGCACATCGAGCTTGGACAATAAAATGATAGCCGCCTGATTGAGGCATCACCATTGTATCAATGTGGACCTTGTGAAACAATCCGCCGACGACTGGGACAGTCGGTGGAATGTGAAGCTTCTGGGTTTGGTGGATTTGGCATTTGTGACAAGTTTTGATGTACCACTTGATGTCATCCACCAACATGGGCCACCAGAATCTGAGCAATAAGTGTGTATGGACTGAAAAGACACCTTTGTGTCTGAGGTCATTATGAGCCTCTTGGATGAGTCCGTAGCGACGCTCAGAAGGAATGACAAGCTGATGGCGACCATGTAGTTCACAACGGTAGAAGGATCCGTCCAGGACAAAGAATTGTGTCACCGCATTGATGAAGGATTTGTAGTCAGATTCTGAAAGGTCAAGGGGAGGGGTGTTTGACATGAGGAAATCACAAATCTGCCATATGCGCTCTTCTTTGGCAATGGCTTTTGGGAAGCAAGGTATTTCTGGATTGCCAGGCGCATTGGGAATACCCACTTCCAAGAGGTCATAAACAAGATTAAGGGTGGTGGATACCCTGGGCGCAATCCTAGAAAGGTGAGGATAACAATCTGGAAGAGATAAACGATCATTCAAGAGTGAAATGGAGAAGGAATATGCATTATCTAACCATCCCTTGAAGTCATCGGATTTTGGACAACGAGACAGGCCATCTGCTCCTGTGTGACAAGTAGCAGGAATGTGAACAAGATGGAAATTGAACAAAAGAATCCCAGCGATCCACCAGTTAATGGTCACATTGGGTTGCAGATCTGGGTTATTGATCATACCCTTCATGTACTTGGCATCCATTTCAACTGTGAAGTTAGGGACATCAAAAACAAAAATGCAGACAGTGCGTAAGGCTCGAAAGAGTCCATAAAGTTCGAGTTTGGCCTGAGAGTAACGACTCTTGACCTCTGTGAGACTGATGGAACCGAAACAATTGGGATACCTTTTCCCATCACTCCCCTCTTGTGACAGGATATATCCGACTGCGATCACAGATGTGTCAACAGCTAGGATAACTTCTAGTCTGGATTTGTAATCCAGACGGTGAAGGGCTGGGGAATGACAGATAGCATCCTTGAGACGCTGCATGGCTACTTTTTGAGGCTCCTTCCATTGGAAGGGAACCCCTTTCCTTGTTAAGTCCACTAAGGGATGTGCGATGGAAGTGAAGTCATGGATAAAAATACAAAGAATACTGCATACTCCTAAGAATCCACATACTTGAGTGAGGAATTCACATTCTGGCCAATCCTGGATTTTCTGGACTTTAGTTTCATGAGGGACTCGACCCTCAAATGTGCACTTGTGTCTAATGATGGTTGCATCCAGCATGGTGAGCATGAATTTCTTGGTGGATACAATGGCACCGACATTCTTGAGTCGCTGAAGGATTCAATGGACTACCTGTAAATGCTCCCAAATGAAGTGACGGATATCTTTATTTTCTGGAATGGTTTTGTAAGAACCATCTGGATGCTGGTAACGATGGGTGCCAGATTTGATTGGTAAGTCATCGATGAATGGATAGGTAAAACAAGGGATTTTGGACTGCAGGATAAAGGCCATGTCTGCTTGATAGATTTGGACAGCGTTTGTGTATCCCATTGGAAGGGTGGTGTGACGAAGGGGACCAACAGGACTGTTGAAGGTGGTGTAATCGTGAGAATCCAGATGCAAAGGATGTTGGTTGTATCCAGCAAACAAGTCTAACATTCCATATACTGCAGATCTGGCAAAGGATTCTGCAAGGTGTTCAATGAAGGGAGGAGCAGATGAATCCCGGATTGTAACTGCATTTAGTGGTTGGAGGTCGTGGACAAGGCGGAGAGATTTCCCATCCTGCTTGAAGACACAGAACCATCGAGACCAGTAGGCGGTGATCAACGGTTCATATACTTCAGAAGCAATCCAGTCCTTGATAATCTGAATGGTTTGGTCCCACATAGCAGGAGGGACTGGGATATTTCATAGCACCCATGGGGTATGGGGTACAGTCGGAATCTTGACTGGGGGAAAGTACTTTTCATCAAGATGACCTCGCTCTGTGGGAACCCAAGCAAAAGCCTTTTCATGTTCACGGACAAGCCAACAAACAAGCTTGAGTTCTTCTGGCCAAAGCCAGTTTGCAGGATCGAGATCTAGTTCATCAGCATGTTCCTGAGTAAAACGAAGTCCGGAAATAAGGTCTGGCGGATGTGTAGGCAAAGAAGCAAGTCCGACAAGTGGATTGTCCAGAAGGGAATGAGTAATATGAAATTCTTCATCAACTGGTGCAGGGACCGATCAAACTTTCCTTGCAACTGATTTGTATGCCAGTCCATGAGTGTTTGGATCACATAGGGTGATGATCTGGGTACCATCCGGATAGTCCTCTGTCGTGGCACTCATGAGGCAGTGGAACAGTTGCCCCAGCAGTAGATCGAAGTTAGCACGTGAGAGGATCTGAACCTGTACCATGATCTCCCCTGCACCAAAGTCCAATGCCATGTTTTTGAGAATGCCAATTGTGGTATCAATGCTGGTGTTGGCAGAAGACATCTTCATGACATGGTCCAACCGGATTGGCAATCCAAGTCCTTCCCAGATCTGTTTGGGCATCACAATGATTTCAAATCCAGAATCAAGAACTCCTAAGATGGGGCGTCCAGAGTTACCAATCTTAATCTCAATCACACAAAGTGGAAGGCTATGATGCACGACAATGAGTCCATCATTGCTCCAGTGCAACACTGTTCCCATACTCGTAAGCAATCGCTGCAGGGTCACATCTGGCAAGCTTGTTGACCTGCACAATGTTGGAGGATGTGTTAGTGACCCTCTTCGTTGTTGTAAGGTCCCTGAACTGCTTGTGGAACTCTGGTGATACTGCAAATAGGTCCTTGACTGGGATAGGCACACTAGTCTCAAGTACTCTGTCTAGTACTCATCTGGGGGCAGCTTCATCTTTGAGGGGAAAAGAATATCGATACTGTGAAGTGGATGTGGATGGGATGGAGCCATTAGGTTTAGGGGCAGAAGAAGATGACAAAGCGGATGTTGAAGGCAGATTCTGATTAACACCCTCAATCTGGCATTGCTCATTCCAGACTGACAAAGACAGATTGGTTTGAGTGGAGGAGGATGAAGGTGAGGATTGTTGTTGATGCTGCAACTCTGGAGAAAACAATTCTTCTGACACTGTAGCGGACTGTGGATTAGGGTTTTGGCAAGGAGGAACATGGACTCCATCAAACTTTCTCCTTCCCTTATCCTTGAATGCCCTGTCAGCCTGTGTTGTACACTCAGATCGATATCCCTTGCAGTGTATGCTCAGTCACTGGCGAGTTGAAAATAAGAAGAGGTAGGAAGCGAATGGATCCTCACACTAAGCCTCAAGTCAAGATGACCGAATAATGAAGTGGATTAGACTGGGGCATTCACCAGTCAAGTGTCTACCTTATATACAAGTACAGTTAAGGTTAAAGCGGAGCTCGAACTCTTTTAAGAGATAAGAGCTAGTAATGCTACTGGTCCATGTTAAGGCTGAGTCATAGGGTCAAGGGTATGATGTCATGCACAGTTATGCTGACTGATGATGACATCATGAACTAAAAATAGAAAGATAAGAAAAGATAAGAGCCTAGACTGATGATGTCATAGATAAGGGTCTGGACCCATGACGTCATTGGTGGCTGTAAAGTCACGTGACCTGAAAAAGAAAAGGAAAAGAAAGGTCACATGTTGGGTTCAAACCGTCGAAGTGAAAGTGTAGGAAACAAGTAGGCTAAAGGGGCAAGGTTCATAACAGCCTGGAAGGTAACCCACACTTGGGCAAAGTATGGCTGAAAGTCTGGGTCAGTAACAATGCGAGGAGAATCACTTTCTGTATCAGATTCAGCAGTCATGAACACTGATATGTTGATATTGAGGATAGCATGTGCATCCGGATATGCAGCAGATAGGAGGTTAGCGGACATGCCAGAAGAGGAGGAAAGCCCTGATGGTTGTGTGGATTGCTTTGTGGCCATAGTCCTATCAATGGTGTCCTTCAGGCATCTTCCTCCTGGCACACGCAGGATCTCTGATCCATCTGGCATATAGAGTCTACTGTCACTACCCTGGACAACTTTCCCTGTCTTCAGATACTCCAGGCAGATAGTGCAAGTCCAGGTAAAGTGTCCTGCACCATGCAGAACTTGCAGAGAGGTTGTGTATGCAATGCCTGGTTCATTTCATTTTTTATGCCAGTTGGTGAATTGAAGGGGGGTGGCTGACCAGAAATTTGACCGAAAGACTGATATGACAATGAAGACTGTTGTTGTGCAGGGAAGAGCTGTTGGAGGGATGCTCAGAAGGTGGATCTGGTGACCAAGAACTTTGCGGCCTGTGTGATATCATCCATTGAGTATGGATCATTAGGATGTATGTTCTGTCTAACAATGAGCAGTCATTCACAGATGTGCTGCTGAATGGTAGCTGGGAATCCAGCTAGGAAGAGCATTTTTCGCTCCATCTTTGACAATTTGTTGTTAGCAATGAGCGATGCAGAAACCTTACAGAATGATTGAGCGTATTTGCCTAGCTCCTCCTGGTTGCACATCTGTTTGTTCTGGAAATCCTGTATGAGGTACTGAATGTCAGCACGACAGTATCAGTTAGCACCTTCACATCCAGAATATAGTCCTTTAACTGCTACTACAAAGGCATTCCAATCTGCAGGATTGGCGATAGTCTGTGGGAGTGTGTTGTACACTCAGAAGGAAATCCCTTTGCAGTGTATGCTCGGTCACTGGCAAGTTGAAAATAGAGAGGGTAGGAATGAGAATGGATCCTCACACTAGGCCTCAAGTTGAGATGACTGAATAACGAAGTGGATTAGACTGGGGGCAATCACCAGTCGAGTGTCTACCTTATATACAAGTACGACTAAGGTTAAAGCGGAGCTCGAACTCTATGAAAAGATAAGAGCTAGTAATGCTACTGGTCCACATCAATAGGGCAAAGGGTATGAGTCATGATCAGTCAGCATGATGTCATGATGATGTTGTGATGATGTCATGAGCTAAGAATAAAATGATAAGGAAAGATAAGAGCCTAGACCAATGATGTCATAGATAAGGGTCTGGACCCATGACGTCATAGGTGGCTGTGGAGTCATGTGACCTGAAAAAGAAAGGGAAAAGAAAGGTCGCGTGTTGGGTTCGAACCGAAGAGTTGAAAGTGTAGGAAATGACTAGGTAAAGAAGGCACGGTTCATAACAGAGTGTCTTCCATACCTCTGCCTCTTCGAGTACAGCATATCAGATTGCTGCAGTGATTTTATATCCTTGGGTGAGTCCAGCAGCATTGCCTAGAAGGTCAATATCCTCAAGGTAGCAAGGGAGTTCAGAAGGATTCTTTTCATCGAATTTTGGAGCATTGGGAGTGCCACGCAGGGGCATCTGGAAACCTTGTTGGGCCATTGGATGAGGCAGATTCTGTATAGGGTTAGCAGGTTGTAAGGGCAGATTAAGCAGATTGAGTGCAAGCAATGGATTAACAACACAGATTGGCGAAAATGATAAGGGAGTCAAAGGCGAAGGTAAGGGTGTATCTGATATAGCAGGGTAATGCAATGTATTGAAGAGGAAGGACAACGATGGTGAATGGGAAGGATCTTCAGAGACAATGGTTTCAGAAGCAGATAGCAAAGCAAGAGGGGTCAAGGGTGAAAGAAAATCGAAGTTAGAAGAGCAATGAACACAGAGAGGAGTTGAATGTGCAAATCCACCAGGAAAGAAGGGAGAATTAGTGTTGGGAAATGTGGAAAGGTTGTGCTGGATTCTCTTCAAAGTCACTGGAGTGAAGAAATCAGAATCTGCAGAGAGGCTGAGTCAGCGAAATTCAGAAAGGAGGTCCTCGAGCTCTTGACGCTGAGGTGTTGGTCTAAACAACCTTCCAAGGGACCTTGTAGAACCCCTCATGGTGGGCTCCAGTTGAAGAGTTTAAAGTCCAGTTGGACTATAAGAAGTGAGAGATGGGGGCGAGTGTGGCTCGTCCCAAGGGGTTCAGGGAAGATCATTGAGGTGAAGGTGAGTGCTGTACAGACATGATGTGGCATAGAGTTGAGTCTGGATCCAACGAAAGCAGATAGAATAAGATATAGACAATCCAGTCAAGGATGAGGACTGGATACAAAGAACGACAATGAAGACAATGGGAGATGATGATCAGAGACTCTCTTCCATGATAACTGATGGATAGAGAAAAAAAAGTAGATACATATTTCAGCCCCTGGTACCATGTTTCATAGTCCAGAAATACCCAGGACTCTACTATGCCATGTGATGAGGTGTCCAAAAAGGGGAATAAGCATATAAACAGAGATTAATGAACTCCCTGCAATAGTGACAATGGAATTATACCAGAAATGATATGAAAAGAGATAAATGAGAAGGAGGAAAAAGAAAGATGATGAATCTGGTAGGTCCGGATACAGATGGATACATACGATTAGGACAGACTTGACACAGATGGGACACAGATATGACAGATGCCTTGATACACTGTTAGGATGAACAACCTGGACCTACAAAGTGGGGAAAATGACGAATACAAATGTAGGGAGCTGATGGCTTCCACACCGCCAAGATGGAAGGCCAGCATCACTGTCAATTTCTACAGTTCCAGTCCTCTAGTTGATCCAGGAATTGGCTTTTGACAACCAAGTCATTCCTAATAGGAGGTTATTCTTTCTGCTATTGATAATGAAACATTCCTGATTCATAAGAACATCTCCGAAGTAGTGTTATGATTGCCCTATTTAGCTGTTCACTCTTTTCCTTTTCTTTTCTTTCCACTTTTGGACTTATCTCTTAGTCATGTAAACCTATGCCCAGCATAGCCTTTCAACAAGGCAATGCCCTCTTCCTTGATGATCCATCATCATTCCATCAGTATTGCCTTGCATTGCCTCCTGCATTGCCTCGCATAGCCTTCCCCTTTCTCATCTTAGACTTACTTGTTCTTTCACATTCCAATGCATTCTATCTGCTTAGTCAGCACCATTGTCTCCTTCTATATAAACTCTGTACCTCAGTCCATAGTTCTCTAGCTTGGGCTCCCTTTGTATTCTCTCCATCTTGCTCAATATCATCTCTTTCCTCTCCTAGTCTTCAGGCTACTATTGAGTGCCTGCTTCCCTTTTACACCTCAAACAATATCCTTCTCTTGTGAAGGATATTGCCTTGTCCCTGAATGTCCTATCAAGGTGTCAGTAGTATGTTCATACCTTTCAGGTCGAACCTTTGTCTGGACTCGATCCGGAATCTTCGTCCCTCGTCCACAAGTAAGGGCTACACTAGACAAGTGTAACAAGTAGAGGGTAATGTTGGTGTGGTACCGGATTGCTCCAGATTTGTTTGGGGTTCCATCTGCATTGATGGCTTGGCACGGTTCAGCTAGTTTGATAAGGGGAAAGCAGTTTCGGTGTGTAAATACATAGTCCATAAAGCATCCGGTTGTGCTGCTATTGATGAGGGCGGTTGTTTGTCTGACTCGGACTCCTCCTACTGCAGATAGTTTGATAGGGATTGATATTGACTTACTATCTATGGTCTTTGCAGTAGGATTCATCCTAGTGAGCACCCCAAGTGTCAATCTTGGGTGCTGCTTTAAAAACTCTCCACTCTTGCTTTCACTGCCTTTTTTACTGATTCACCTACCCAGACTCTGTTAACCTCTTCCCTCGTATCTGCTGCTTTATCCTTGGTGTCTTCTTCATCATATAACACATGAAGCACCTCGGATATTTCCTTGGCCTTGTGTTCTTTTGTTGCAAGGTGTTCCACCATCCTTATGGCCTCATTGTCTGTTCTATTTTGAGGTTGGTCTTGTACCTCCCTTCACTGCTCTTTCTGTTCTCCATCCAAACAGGGTCACAGACCCTTGCTGCAATCCTTACTCTTTTTAAGGTGGCAGTTCCTAATGGCATGACTGGTCTTCTTGCAGTAGAAGCAACAGCCTTCTTTCATGAGCTTTGCTTTGTCAAAGGGTGTGAGCGCGACGTAATCTACATCCATGGTGTTACAAACTCACCCTCTTTCCCTACACTTCACTACACTTTTCTTATCCTATTCAAGGTCAAGAGTTCAAATTCCATACATGACTTTTCTTTTCCATTTCTTTTTCAGGTCATGTGACATGAGTCCAGACCATGACATCATCGCCATAGCAACAGTCTGACTCATCCCTTATTGCACAGTCCCATTCCTTTAATCAATAGCATTAATTGCTCTTATCTCTTCACAGAGTTCGAGCTCCGCTTTAACCTTATCATACTTGTATAAGTAGACAGACAACTGAGTGATTGCCCCTCAGTCTAATCCACTTTGTTATTCAAGCTATCTGCTTTGAGGTGTAGTGTGAGGATTAACCTGTTTCATCTCTACTCTCTTTTTGCCAGTTTCAAGTGTACACTGCAAAGGTTATCAGTTCAGGTGTACAACACATGGCATTTGGGTCATGGAACAAGGTGTGTCCGGATCCTGTGAATCTGGGTTTTCATCCATGAATATCTCTGATATGCTCTGTCTGGTGAGCGAATTTGCTGCTGGCGGTGATTCATGCTGCTACATTGGTGGGTTCAGTTCTGGATCCAAGTATCTTTTCCATTAGATCCACATGGATTCCTCTGGAGAAGAGTTCACAGAGGACGGTCTGCTTGGTGAGTCTGGATTGGGTAGTGAGAAGTTGGAACTCTGAGGTGAAACGGTTAAAGGCTTCTTCTGTGTTTGATCCTTGCTTGAGCACATAGAGTGTGTGCCAGGCAGAGGAGGCCTCATCGTGAATTGCCATCATGCTTTTGAAATCAAGTTTGAAATGTTCCCAGGTTCGTTTGGTGGCCAGAATGGCATTCCAGGTCATCCGTTTGTAGTAGCCTTCTGAGTAGATCCTTCCTTTGCCCTTGCTCATGTGATTGAGGGCTGTGATGATTTTAGCTTTATCATTGTATTTGGGGTTGATGGTAAAGTATGCATCCATGGCCATAAGCCACCAGTTAGTGTCAGAACCATTTCTGAAAAATTCTTCAGGTAGTCTGGCCTTTAGTTCAGGCATGTATTCTTCATTGTCAGATAGATCTAGGTCCTGAGGAGGGTTTAGGTCCTGAGGGGGTTTGGGGTCCTGAGGAGGATCTGGGAGTAGTGGGAGATCTATTTGAAGGGAGGAAGGAAGGGCATCAGATGGTCTCCCGGCTGCAATGTTTTGGTTGGCAAGCTGCTGTTGGATGACTTGGTATGCCCGATTATATTTGTCTCCAGAGTATGTGTCTGATGTGAAGCAATGATCTGGATGATCAAAGGGGAGACGAGAGAGATCAGGGAGCAGTTGTAAAGGGGGTCGGCCATGGAACAGAATGGATCAAAGTGGAGGTCCAGTTGTGGAAGAGCAGAATGGACAACAGGACCTAAAGGGAAAGCTGTATGACAGCTGTACAACCATAAATAAAATAGGATCAAATGACAGATAACCATCAGGAAGGATTACCATGAATTGGAAATGTGTCTGCTGAGAAAGATAAGAGATAGGACACGGAAGAAATAACAGACTCAGACACGGACACAGATGTGGATGGATTGTAACAGAGGATGCAAGGGATGATTTTTAGGAATATTGATGGTAGGACATCAATTTTAATGGGGAGCTAATGTTACAAGTTATTGAATATGTGAATCTTTTCCTCATTCTGATGTGGACACTCTTATTACTCATCATCATTACTCTTTATCCAAGTATCTCCAAGCCTGAATACACCACATCCTGTTTAGTCTTATATCTTCTTTTGGCCTTCCATCTTTGGCTGTTGAGAATCACCATGATCAAGGTCTAGCCTTTTTTATCAAGAGCTTATCTCTTATCTATGGTCTAGACTCTTATCTGTGATGATGACATGTCGATGATGACTGGACATTAGTCATATCGTCCTGAGCTTACTGATACATCAGTCAGCTGTCAGGCACTTTAGTCATAGAGGATGACATATGTTCCATGTGGTTTCATGGAACATTCCTTTAGTGTACAGAGGATACATATGTACAAATAGTCTCTGTTCTCCTTATAAACTGGGACATTCAGTCCCAGGAATATAACCCACTCTTGTCCTTTTACAATCATCTCCTGTTGAGCCTAGCTCCAGAAGTACTCTCTATTCCTACACTCAAGAGTCTTATCCTCAACAGTATCATCTTGTGAGTATTCCCACAAGGCTGTGCTGGTGCTAGCAAGTCTCCACTCCATTATAAATTCTTGTTATTGGCTTGCTCACTGACAATTCTGATCTTCATGACAATAAGCCCACATTGATCCTACTTACAAGTTATTCCAATAGACTGCACAGCTTTCTGATTCCTTCCATGCTGCACAAACAAGGGTTCTACCTTGACCACCTGTACCATAACACTCCAAGCTACTGTAATTCTACACATTCTTCTGCATTTTATTCTACTCTTGCTAAGAGCTTCCTCACTTTGGACTCTCCCCTTGGGTCTCCACTCCTTGGGCTTGCATGCCTTAGTGCAACCTTTGTAGAGCCAAACTATGAGTTGGCTATAGGACCCTTGGGTATATGTAGGCTACCCTTGTGTGTTGTGCTGACACTGACCTGAGACCACCATCTCCCTACATGCAGACATATCAAACAGGCATCCCATCATGATACCTTGTTCTCCTCACTTTGCAGGACCTTAGTTTGCAGTGAGCATAACAGGACTGGTCCATTTAATGAAGTTCCAAGGTACTCCACTTTCTCTACCACTGAGAATGGTAGGAGTCACAACAAGAGTAGTGACTGGAGAGGATAGTTATGTTCTAGTGGGAGTTACTCACTAGAGCGAAGACTAGTAGAAGCAAGCTTGATAGAGTGCTAGATGTAGCAGATGATGAATCAAGAGGGTAAGATTCAGGATAAGGAGAGTGAGTGTAGGAACTCTCCTTAAGTAGTGTTTACAGAACAGCACTGCTTTACTATAAAAGGATAGAAGGAAGATAAGAACATGTCAAGTGAGTCATAAGTAATGAGTCAATGCGAAGAAGATTCTTATCTACCAATAGTGTAAAATGCTCTTATCAATGATGAATAAGAGATGACTAAATGTGATAGTGTAATCGGGACATTAGTCCAAAAGATCATGTGATAATACAATCTAAAATCTGAGTCATTGATAGATAATGGAATAATACTCAGATTTCGACACTCCTCCACACTAGAAACATTGTCATCATGAATAAAAAGAAAGGATCAAATACTTTTATCCATGCTCAAAGGCAATCTTTCCAAGGTCCTTGGTAAAGATATCTGCAAACTGTGATTGGGAAGGAACATAGAAGAGTTCTACTTCACCAAATTCAACAGCCTCCCGAATGTAATGTTCAGGGATTCGAACATGTTTAGTTCATCCTTCTTGAGCAGGATTAGAAGCAAGAAAGATTGCACCCTGGTTATCAACACAGAGGGGGATTGTGGATAGAGGAAAGGATATTTCTTCAAACAGATTGTGGATCCATTGGATCTGTTTGCAGCATTCTGTCATTCCATAGTATTCTGCTTCAGTGGACAAGAGTTGCACTCTCTTCTGTCGCTTGGAAAGCCAGGACACAATTCCATTCACAAGGAAGATGAAATAACCTGTGGTGGATTGAGATGTCTCAATATCACCAGCCCAATCAGTATCAGAGTATGCGGTGAAGCCATTGTTGGGCCCATCCACAGTGTAGGTCAAGTACAACTCTTGAGTGTGTGCAAGATAGTGAACTATATAAAGTGCCTTTTGCAAGTGTTCCTCAGAGGGATTTGCAGAGAACTGCGACATCTTGATAACTGAGTAAGCGAGATCAGGTCATGTCCCAAGCATGATGTATAGCAGTGATCCAATGACCGACTGATAGTGACTTTGGAGAGATGGATCTGACTGTCCTTCATTGGGTATGCCATTGTATCCAGAGGGAAGAGGTATAGAGGCAGGTTTGCAGTTAGCAAGACCAAAGTGCTCAACTACTTTCATAGCATAGAAGCATTGATCAAGCCTCAGAGTTCGTCTGGAACAATCTCTGGTTATCCTCATTCCAAGATATTCTTTGGTTTTGCCAAGATTTCTAGATTCTCAATGATCCATGAATAGTTTCTTGTGTTTGAGGATGAGAGTCTTGTTACTACCCATAAAAAGTGCATCATCAACATAGAAAACAAGAATGATCAAGTGTTCACCAATAAACTTGATATAAACCCCTGGATCAGTGAAGATTCTCTTGAAACCAAGTTCAAGGAGGGATTTATGGAGCTGCTTATTCCATTGGAGGGCAGCTTGCTTTAAGCCATAGATAGCTTTGTGGAGTCAACAAACTTTCTTCTCCTAGCCTTTGCGAATGAAACCCTCAGGTTGAACCAAGTATATTTCTTCGTCTAGATCGCCAAACAGGAAAGCTGTTTTGATGTCAAGAGCATGAAGCTCCCAGTCCTCCAGTGCAGCAAGGGCAAGGAGTAGACAGACAGTTTCAAACCTGGTAATTGGTGAAAAGGTTTCTTCATAGTCAATACCAACAAAGACTTGAGTAAAGCCTTTTGCAACAAAGCGAGCCTTCTTGTGGCCATTGCTTTTAACTGCATAAACCCATCTCCCTTTGACGGGTTCATGACCTTTAGGAAGATCAACCAACTCCCAAACCTTTCAGTCAATAAGGGATTTGTATTCTTCATCCATCACAGATTTCCACTCTTTCTGTTCTTCAGAAGAAAGTTGAAGAACATCCTTGTATAGTTTTGGAATGTTCTTGGAGACAGCAGCTGAAAGAAGGGATCACATCCACTTATTGCTGTATAAGTTTCCAATGTCTTCATCCTTATTAGTAGGTCTTGGATTTTGAACTGGTGTATTCTCCATAGGTGACTCCTCCTGAATTGGATTTCTGCCAGCACAAATATCTCTCTCAATAGCAAGAGGAGGTCTATTCCCATAAGCATTGTCAGGAATGATCCTAGGTATAATATTTTGATTGGAATGTCTCTCCTGTACAGGAGGTCTGATATTTGAGTGTTGTTGAATGGTATTTTGATTCTGATGAGGTAAAGCTCTGAATCCAGGTAAGGGCACTCGTGTCTGGCAAGGAGGTTGTTCTCATTTGATGCCTGGATTAGGCAGAGATGGTGGAGATGGTGAAGGAGGTGAAGGAGGACAAGGTGGAGAATGTGGAGGACTCCAAGGAGGTGTATTTCCTGGAGTATGAGGCAATGGTGGTGGTGATCTAGATCTAGGATGAGGTAGATGTTGAAGATCTGGTAAATGGATGATGACATTAAAGGGTTCCAGATTCCTCTTTTCTGGTATTGAATCATCAGGTAGGTCGCTTGCAGTATCTTCTGGTATTAAGGCAGGTTCATCTGTAAGCTTTCTGGAACAGGATAGGAACCAATTCTCATCAAAGGTGGCATGAGTGGAGATGAATTGACAATGTCTGGCTTGTGACCAGAATCTCCAACCCTTGGTGTTGACTTCATAACCGATGAAGGTCATTTCTTCTGCTTTGGCAGAGAGCTTGTCTTTCCTCATTTCAGGAGGGATAAAAATGAAAGCAGCACAACCAAATACTCGAAAGTATGACAAGTCTGGCTTGTCTCCATTGAAGGATTCAATGGGAGTTTTCCATTGATGACAACAAAGGGGTTGTCTATTGTAAATGTGAAGAGAGGTCTCCACAGCATCTTGCCAGAAGACGCGAGGTAAGCAAGCATGATGTCGCATTGCCTCAGCTTTCTCCATGATGGTTCAATTGAATCTCTCTGCTCGTCCATTCTGTTGTGGAGTATGAGGAACAGAGGTCTGATGAGTGATACCTCTAGAAGAGAAGAACAATTGAATGTCCTTCCCCATGAATTCCCCCCCACGATCTGAACGCATAGAGGTAACTTGAGAACCAGATTGATTCTCAAGCCAAGAGATCTGTTGCTTGAAGGCAACAATGGTACCAGACTTCTCCCTAAGAAATGAGAGAAGGGCAAAGCCAGAGTAGTCGTCAATAAGAGTGAGGACATATCTGCTTCGAGAGCGAGATTCCACAGGAAAAGGTCCCATAAGGTCAGTGTGAAGAAGGGCAAGAGGGCGAGAAGCATGCTTGATCGAAGGACCGAAGCTGCGATCCGCCATTTTTCCTTCAGAGCAGCCTTTGCAAGGAGGAAGAGAAGTTGGGGGAACAATGTCAGGACAGCCAGAGGCATGTCTAGACAAATGTCTCAATGCATTAGTAGAACAATGACCAAGACGTTGGTGTCATAAATGATAAGGATTCAGTGCAAAGAACGAAGTAATCTTTCCTGGAGTAATCGAAGTAGACTGAAACCAGTGAAGATTATTATCTGGGAATGAGGCAGAGGCCTGGATAACCAGATGTCTTCGTGTGTCCCAGATATGGGTTTCTTTGCCATGAATCTCACATCTGTATCCTTGGAGAGACAGAGTGGGGACAGACAAAAGTCTGTGAGCAGCTTGTGGTGCATACCAAACACATTCGAGAACCAAGGGATGTAGGCCAGAGGAATGTATAATCACCTTGCCTGGACCATGCATAGAAACAGTAGAGCCATCCACAATGGAAGCCTCTTTGGTCCCATGATCTAGATGAGCGAAATCATCTAAGTATGGAGTGATATGGTCAGTGCAACCGCTATCAATCATCCAAAAAGAACATGTTGACGTCTTAGGGTTTCCAACAGCATACCAGCCAGCAGTAGTATCATCATTGGGGGTACTAGGGATGGTCTCTTTCCAGGTCATTCCCTGAATGCCACGAGAAAGGCTAGTAAAAGTTACAGGATTATAATCATCAAGGTAAGATCTCGATGTCTCTGGGAAGGAAAGGTCTCTGGCCTTGCGACCAGGCAGAGAAGGTCCTGCAACTAAACCACCAATAACAAAAGTATTCTTCTTCTTCTTCTTCTTGGAAGTCCTGCTCGAACTAGTGGAGCTCTCCCCAGGTTTAGAAGAGTCCACATTCTCGAAAGTACTGGTGAGCAGGATCAGGAGTAATGTCGTCCATTTCATCGGCAGGTCCGTCCCATCATTCTGCAACAGGTTCTGAATCAGGAAGTGTGCCTTCCTCGATCTCCATCAGTTCTCTATGATGGGTCAACAGTCCAAAGTCTTCTTCATCGAAGCCATACTCAAGATCAGGTTCAATGGCAATTTGATTTACCATAGAAGCTTGAGGAGCATCGGCTCTACCTTTCCCTTTATTCGAGGTACGCTTCTTGTACCAGTCTCTCTTTCCTTGATTTGATTGTCTCTTCTGTCTTCCAGGTTGGGATCCAGAAGGTTGACCTGAAGACTGAGGCAGAGGAGCCTGTCTTTGGTTCTTCCATCTATTGTTGGATGGAGGGCCAGAGCAAATCACATTGGTTTTATTGGCGGAAGAGGGTTGTTCATTTTGAACATGTGAAATACAAGAGGAAAGGGGGCAAATCCTTGAGTTGCGAATATCTACTTCGCGAAGAATGGCCTGTTGAATATTTTGAACTGTAAAGTTCGTCTGTTGTATTGTATGGATGAGGGTGGAACGGAGAGAGTCGAAGTCATCTGGGAGTTGTGCAAGAAGGAACATTGCCTTGAGATGTTCAGGAAGGGCAAGTCCTGCATTCAAACAATTCTGATAGTGATCGAGAATTGTAGAGATATCATCAGAGGCATAATGAGGACGAATTCTTGCACAAAAGATTTTGTTAAGGAAGAAGAACTGCCCAGCGATTCCTCGAGCTGAAAAGCGTTGTTCTAAATGATCCCAGAAGCGACGAGTTTTGGACCGATAGTGAGTTACAGCCACCTGAGCACCTGCTTGTCCAGTCATGACTTGATATTCTACCCAGGTAGTGGGAGCAAGGATAGCAAGCTCATTACTGACAGTGGTGACGATGATTCCAAGAAGACGAGAGTCAGCAGCTTTCCAGAGGTCTCCACTGACTGCTTGTTGACTGGTAGCGACAGTTCCATCAATGTATATTTCTCCTCCAACAAGGCTGAAGTTGAAGCGAGTCCTAGCAGCCCAAACAGCATAGTTGTTACGCTCACTGCGAACCGGAGTCCTGCGAAGTGATAACAAGCAGACTGAATGAAGTGGGATGCCCATTTGATGGAGCCACTTGTAAGGCGATGGTGAGCCTAAGGTGGGGTCGACGCAACACAGGAAGGCAGACTATGCCGACTGGTCTATGATCAACGCGTAGTACCGGTTCTACGCAGACGCAAGGAAGCGCGCAAGTCCTAGGGGTGGAAGCCGAAGGAGAGAGCCTTAGATGCAGAAGCACACAGGATAGAACGCAGAGGTTGATTGCATAGAATTAGCTTAGAGTGCTAAGGTACATGTGGCTCGGTATTTATACGGTGTAGAACGACGCACGGACCAAGATGAATAAGGTATGGGCGGAGTACCGGAATAAAGATGAAGGGGTACTGCGCAATGGTGACAGCGGAACAAAAAGGAGAAGGAACAGAAAAGGAGGGCCGGTCGTGGAAGAGCGGAAGAGGCGGTGCGGCCCGACGGGGAAGCTGTATGACAGCTGTTACAACCGTAGTGATGAAGGATCAAACAGCGGGTAACCGTGGGAAAAGGGTTACCGTGAATTGGAAGTGGAGTCCACTAATAGAACGGGGAAAAGATAAGATCGAAGAAAGAAAGAAATTGCCATGGTACGCCGAATATCGTAACAATAGTTAGCTTGTCCTGTGAGAACAGGTG
>JBBPMK010000426.1:0-18724 GCA_038090295.1 Boletus semigastroideus | reverse complement strand
AGCCATAGGTATATCAGATGCGATGAGTAAAGTGACTGAAAATAGGTCATAATTGGGTGGCAACACCGAGCGACTAATAAATAGAATCAATGAATTCGTGGCAGTGAACTCTGTTGCGAGGAAAGTCGCGCATCCAGTTTTTTAGGTCAGCCACAGCGGAAGAATCCCTTACGGAATTCGCGAAAGTGTTAAACCTGTCGTAAGGTTCGAGGACGGTCAGAAACTTGAGAAAGCAACGGGTGCAACTTTGTTCATCCATACCAAGGCCAACCAACTGGCTATGGAAGCTCTTTCGGGTTCCCACTGTTAGCGATGGATATGGACAGTGACTGTTTCCAAATTTAGTGTCAGACGGGTCGTCAGGCAAGCGGTGCATGGAGATCAGAGAAATGGAACTAGAGTGACTCCCCGCTCCAACGAGATTCAAGTTTTCGAGGCTACGTTGTATGTAACCTTCCAGAACGATTCGCGCGTCAACGTATAACCATATACACTACACAAGACTGGTGGTGAGCTGCACGCGCTGCGCCTGGGTGCGGAGGATGTCAGCTGAAGAGTATCAAGTCACATCTTGAGGACTTACATGATGTTGGTTGTAACGTCCCAGGACTCCAGGGGAGGCGTTTCTTTGACATGTCCGGAAACAATACATAGCATATATATCCCTTTCACTTTGTTAGTCGATCCAGACTGAAGTCCTGGTTCATTGTTTCTACGGGCCTATGATGGATGGGGACGCGTCCGGTGTCTTGTGATGCCATCAACTACAGGTCAGCGGTTAAGGACACGGCTATCCGTTCAGATTCTATGGAATAGCGATCGCACGTTCAGTTAGGTAGCTTGAGATGATCACAAAAGGTCGTGCATGCGACAGTGGTTGGCTACATAGGTGTTACATCAATATTCTCAATCATACCATGGTGTTACATCAAAGGTATGCTTGGGTGATGCAGACTCAAAGGCTGTGAGAACGAATGAAAATTCACGAAAGGCAAAACAAAACAGAGTGCAGGATTAATGCTAGGACCCATCTTGTGACTTTAAACGCGCTGCTCATCGCTTGCCATCTTCCAATTATGATTCCTCTTCCGATGCGCCAATGCCCGACGAAACTAGTGAATTGGTTCAAAAGGTGCTGCCCTCTGGCGGTTGGGGTAACTTTCTGTTGTTGAAGGACCCCATCTCCCTGAACGGGAACATCAGTCATATGGGAGGACGGGTGGAGGATGCTTTACCTCCTTATTCCGACCAAGATGGTCTCTATGCTGGTGTCCTTCCCCCACTGGGCGAGGACGTTGAGTTTGGCAGGATCAACCTTGCCGTCGGTCTGATTGACAAAGGGCAAATTCACGCGAGAGAGGAATTGCACGGTGGGCGGCTGTTCTGGATACGATTCGCCACAGTGAATCTTGAGGCTGTAGATGCGGTTCTCGTGTACGGTCTGCGAAGCGCGATAAGCTCGCGATGTCGCAAATCGCGGAGTGTTTTGGGCGAGGACGTACATGGCCGGGTCCGATGATTGTTCCATTCCAATTGCTCATCAAGATATCGTCGCCGTCCTCCAAACCATAGGAACAAGAGCCATCGCCGATGCCTTTCTCGCCTTTCTCGAGTTCTTCGAGTAGGCGGAAATTTCGCGGGACTGTGCGCGAGAGAATTAGTTTTTATGGATTGGTGTTGAATACAAGTAAAGTACCCTTTGCCATGATGTTGTTGAGAGAAAACAAGCTGTAGGAGTCTAGAAACCGAAACCGTCGCACGACCAAGCGCCAATCAGAGCACCGCCTCACGCAGTGACAACCACAAAGCAAAGCTTAATCACCAACGACCAGCACCGGGTCTGATCAGCGCTCGCAATGTTCAAACCAGGTCAGACCAGCAATTACGACGATACCGTAGGTGCGTCACCATCACCGTGAGCTCTACGACCGACCGACCGACCTATATGGACAGTCAAGGCTACGGACGAGAACTTGACCAGCGAGAACTGGGAGGTCATCATCAACGTCTGTGACAAGGTGCAGGACGAGGGTGAACAAGGGTACTCTTCTCTCCCTTCCGGTACATCCTCATCGTCCTCACGTTCCCGCAGTGCTCGCAATGTCGTCGCCTCCGTCATCAAACGCCTCGCGCACCGCAGTCCAAACGTTCAACTCTATGCACTTTCTCTTGCAGAATCGCTCTCAAAAAACTGTGGGATTGATCTTCACCGCGAATTGGCTTCACGCGCGTTCACTCAGGCTCTCGAGAAGCTCATCACAGATCGGGTGCGCAGCTTTAGCTCTTGATTCCCGATTTGTCGGCTTATGATACGCCCCGTCAAGACTACCCATGACAAAGTTCGCAAGAGAGCCTTGAACCTCGTCGGCGTGTGGGCAGCCGAGTTTGAAAGAGACCCTTCCCTGGGGGTCATGGAAGAATGTTATAACAATTTGAAAGCAAAGAGTAGGACTTTCCCTTACCCTTTTCCGTCAGCCATTGATTTATGCCCCAAGATTATAAATTTCAGCCACCAGACGAACCCACTCCCCCTACAGTCGACGATGAAGTACGACGGCGGGAGGAGGAGGAACTCCAGCGCGTCCTGGAAATGTCTATGCATGACAAGGGTGGCAGACCCGGCTACGTCGCGTATTCGGCACAATCAACTGGGGCAAGTGGATCAAGCTCTGGCGTGGGACCACATCCCAATGCCAACGATGCTGTAGGACCCACTCATCCATCAGGCTATGTGCCTGCGCAGAGTCCCCCGAACACGCAGAAAGCCGCAGCATCATCTACTTCGTCCCTGCCATCCCAATCGGTCGCCGCCCCATCACCCGTGTCAGCACCCGTAATCACCCGCGTCAAGGCAGTGTATACCTTTGAACCGACTGAACCGGGAGAACTCGCATTTGAAAAAGGTGAGATTATCAAGGTCGTCGACCGGGGCTACAAAGATTGGTGGCGAGGTCAGTTGAAAGGAAGGACCGGGATATTTCCCGTCAATTATGTGGTTGGTATTTTCGTGGCTTGATTGTTACTTGCTATCTCAAATCTGAATAGGAACCATTACCCGAACCAACCGCGGCTGAGCTTGCGAGGGAATCAGAGCAAGAAGCTGCTGTATTTGCGCAGGCTGCCAACGTCGACAAATTGTTGACGATGCTTCGCACTCTAGACTCATCTGGCGACAATCTTGCAGATAACGAAGAAATTCAGGTTTGAGAGCCTTGAAACTTCTACATGTTGCAACCCTGACTGTCTTGGCAGGAACTGTATCGTTCTTGTATGTCTCTTCGACCGAAGATCGTCAAGCTCATCGACAAATACAGCCAGAAACGAGGTGCGACCCTGTGATTGTCTCTCAAAGACTATATTGAGAGTCCCGCTCAGCCGATCTCGTGTCGATGAATGAAAGCTTCGTAAAGGCACGGGTCATCTTTGATCGGATGATGGAAGACAGTCTCGCGCGACATGCTGGGAGTACGTACGTCAGTTTCGGTCGTTCAATTTGTGACTTATATCCTAGCAGTGTACGAGGTCGGCCCACGTGCGGATTACAGCCAAGGACAAGCGCCGTACGCCCGCCAGGAATATGGTCCTCAGGCCCCTTACGGTTACCCTGCTTCTTCACCTGGCTTCGACCCGCAAGCTCCTCAGCAACAGTCTGCGTACGGCTATGTTGCACCAACTGGCTACCCCGAGAATTCGTACCCACATCAGCATGCCGAACCCGCGTATGGTGCCGGACAAGGATACACACCCGGAACCGCTCAACCCTACCCTCAGCCTGCAAGATCTCCTTATCCACAACAACAGCAATCACAGCCACATCCTCAGGTCGCCGAACCTGCGTATGGTGCCGGACAAGGATACACACCCGGAACTGCTCAACCCTACCCTCAGCCTGCAAGATCTCCTTATCCGCAACAACAGCAATCACAGCCACATCCTCAGGTCCATGTGCAACCTCAGCCTCAACCTCAGCCTCAACCTCAGCTGCAACCCCAGCCGCAGCCTCAACTGCAGCCCCAGCCTCAGCTGCAACCTCAGCCTCAGTCACAACCTCAACCACAGCTTCAACCACGGCCTCAAGCTCATCAGCAACAACAATATACCCCTGTAGCTGAGGTTACTCAGGCACCCCAGCCTCAGAGTCAACCCGGCCCGGAGCAGTCCGGACCACCATACGTGTATGATCCACACGCTACGTATGCAGATCCCAACGTTCAGGCGTGGGCCCAGTACTATGCTCAAGGGGGCAAAGACCCCGCGGGGGCTGTTTATTTCTTTTCGGTGCCTGGGGTGACCGGTGGTCCTCCAGAAGCTTCGCAGCAAGGTTCAGTCTACCCGGAGCAAGACAGCAGTCACACGCAAGGACTCTCTCCAACCCAAGCTACTTCTCAGCCCCAGGCGACGACTCAGCCAGGGGATTCTGGCCAATCGACCTATTTATCATCCAGTTCTCCCACATCTCAACCTCAAGGACAATATGGGTATCACGCTGAGCCTTCTGGTACTGCGCAATTTCCGGCAGCGCAAACCGGAGCAGGTGCACCTTATAGTTATTCGCCCGTTCAACCTGCCTCCCAATCACCGCAGGGCCACGGACCTGCGTACGGTGGAGGACCAGGCAGTGATAGCGGACATGGACATGTTTCACCTTCAGTATATGGGCAAGGATCTGGTTATGACTATGGAGTTGGAGCGCTGCAGCACCAGTTTTCGGAGATGGGTGTTGGATCTGGGACGGTAGTACAGCAACACGCGTACGCGTCTTAGGTGAACAAGTTACAAGTAGCGTTGTAGTAAAATAAACCCTAACCATAAATTATCATCTTGACGCGTACTCTGACCGACCTTAGCAGCTAATGGCTCTACCAACACACGGACGCGTTATCCTCAACACCACCGTTGGTGAAGTCGACATCGAGTTGTGGTCCAAGGTACATGGGGATCTCTAACTTTTGGTGTTGCGCTCAGTACACCCACAGGAAACACCGAAGGCATGCAGGAACTTTATAGCGCTTGCCCTCGAAGGTTCGTATAGTGCAGCTTCCACGCATTGCGGCTGAACTCGCGTCGACCAACAGGATACTACGATGGTGTCATTTTTCACAGGTAAATCCTATCAAACTTCCCAGTACACCGTGCCGTGGCCAACGAACCACATCTCTCATGCAGAGTCGTCCCTGGCTTCCTCGTTCAAACCGGAGACAGAACTGGTACCGGTGCAGGCGGAGAGTCTTTCTATGGTGGTAAGTACATACATATCCATATTGGACATCGGTCGCGCACACAGAGTTCCCCCTCCCCCCCCCCTCCACATGGGTGCTGCAGAACCGTTTGATGATGAAGTCCATCCCCGATTGCGGTTCACCCACCGTGGACTGGTGGCGATGGCGAATGACGGGACAAAGAACTCGAACGAGTCGCAGTTCTTTATCACGCTCGGTGTGTCCTGGTTCCACGTTGTGACGTGGGTGGCGAGACTGACGCGCGTGGCGTGTGCGCGCCAGACCGGGCGGACGAGCTTCATGGCAAGCATACGCTCTTCGGGAGAGTCGTGGGCGATACATTGTATAGTACGTTTTCTCTCTTCGCTCAACGCTGGGTCGTTGACGTGCCGCCAAAGACGTCTTGAAGATTGGAGAGATGGGTACGTGTCCATGCTAATGTACTGCAACCCCATCCAAAACGAGAAACACGTCGTGATTTAGAGCTCGACGACAACGAAAGACCAGTCTAGTGCGTATCTCTGCTTGCCCTGGTGTCTGGGCCCCATTTTTATAGGCGGTGCAACGGAACTAAAGTCGGCGCTATTTAGTCCACCAAAGATTAAATCTATCTCCATTGTCGACAACCCCTTTCCAGATATCATACCTCGCATCACGGCTGCGGAAAAACGCGCCCAACAACGTGCCCGTGAAGCTGCGCAACGCGAGCGAGAGGAAGCAGAACGACGCAAGGGTGCTAAAAAGTGAGCGGGGTTGTCTGTTTGTCGAACACCTGAACCGACAGAGCATTGCTTTCAGGAACGTGAAACTATTGAGCTTCGGGGACGACGAAGAGGAGGATACCGGAGATGGGGAACCCGTCGTACAAAAGAAGAAGGATATGGCACGCCCTGATTGTCAGCGACTTTTTTCTTCGCCTCGGTGATGAATTCACAATTGAAATTCTAGTGATCGACGACCCACTGGCCTCGTCAATGCCGATACCGGATATCTTGAAACCACCGCCACAGAAGAGGGTTGACCGGGACGAACGGGATATCACGACTGAGAGCACTTCATTGCCTCCATCAAAAGTGTGTTGGAGCCATTGAGTACCCCGAAATCATCGCTGATGACACATGTATAGAAAGACAATGAGTCGAGAACAGACGTGTCCAAAATCAGAGAAAAGCATGGACAAGATAAGGCATCAGGCAGGTAACACAGCACTCGAGGCTTTGCCCTGACGCAGCGCTGACCAAACCTCCCACCGTACGCAGCGCCACGCGTCGTTCCGAGATTGAAAAGATGGAATCCGAGATACGAAGACTGACTCGACGCCGTGAAGGCGGTGAGGACAGCGACGAAGAAGCTGAAAAGAAGAAGGCGAAAACGCAGAAGTCATATCTTGCGGAAGAACTTGCCAAGTATTCCAAGGGTCGTGGGTTACATAAAAAGGGCAAGGGTCGGAAAGATGAGGGGGACGTGCTTGCTGCGTTGAACAAGTTTAGGGGGATGCTGCAGGCATCATCGCTGCCTGCGGAAGGTGGCAGTGAAGACGAGGCCACTGGAAATGGGGATGAAGATGGCGAAACAAAACTCCAAGAGAAAGAAGAGGGTATGGAAGTGGACGATGACCGTGGATTCATGAACCATGCTCTCCACTTTCCAAAGGACGATGGAGAGGAAACGAAAAAGGCTGAGCGGGACTACGAGGTCATCGATCCAAGACAACGGAGTGCGAGGGCTCGGGAAGAGGAGAAAGAGAGAAAACGTGCGACGAGGGGAACGGGGAGGGGAAGGGGAGGTGGAGGTGGATTTGGACGTGCTAGACGGTAGCCCATCGTTGATCGAACCGGACATGAGTCGTTTCACTTCGGAGTTTTCGCTGCACCGAATTTGCCAGCCCATAACACAACACATCACCATCCCCTACCAACACTCCACTCCGAAATGTATGAATCCTAGATAACTAAATGGCTGTTGCCATGTTGCCAGCCAACTCGGAGTCTTTGTTGGCAGGCCGGGGTGGCCGCGTTTCTGTTGGCACGCACCCTGGCTACCTACTCATGGACATTGGCGTACTCGAGGCGGAGGATCCTTCTTGTGACCGAGGGTCGAGCCTCGGCGGAGATCAAGGCTGATGGACTATTGTGGATACTAGAAACTTTGTTGGCAGACTTCGCAGTCCTCACGTTGTGCTGTGTGATCGTACGACTCATTCCTTGACTCATCACTAAATAATATGCCACAACGTGATGGGAGCAAATCGGACGGACCATGGCTGTCGTCGTTGGCGTGTGCGCCAAACACACAGCTTGCCTGCGAACCATGCCTGCCACCTGCATCCCGTTCGAGAAACGAACCGTGCTGGTGGCTTTAGGAATTGAATCGAACTGTCAACACGATTGATGGGTTACGTTGTATGAGTCCGGGATTTCATGATTTGCATGACAGCATAATCTTCTCAGTGTCAACCATACATGGTTGCATTCTGCAGCGTGGTCGAGACAATCCCGGGGGTTAACGTATCTTGAGATAGATTATGTCAACAGTTAGACTATGCATCATTTGTCCCATAGTGGTCTCCACATCTCTGTTAAAAGATAACTGAGCATGCGGTCGCAGTCGACGAGACGAGACGAACGTACGAAGCGAGTAAAGGTGTTAAATACTCCACCGTTCAGACACACAAAATCGCCCAACGAGAGTTTGGTTGATTTCCTCTTCTACGAAGGTCTTGCTGGAGCTTGGTACTTGATGAAGGGTCAGTTACATATTTTAGATGCGGGAGGGCTGTGCGTACATTATATTGGTGGGACTAGGAGACGTCCAAAAAATTGCCGTCGCCTGTAGGGCCTCGAACATCCATAGAGCAAAGGAAGGATGGCTGAGAGGAGCACGCGGTGCGACCGGATTGATTTGCGTCGCTGACTGTGTTGATTCCACGTGCGGGAGGATACCACAAAAATATGAAATCCAATTCCTTCATGAGTAGGAACGCGTGTAAGCAGATACGAAAACAACCAAGTGAGGTACAAGCACTCACAGCCCGAGTCGAAAAAACCGCTTGTCGAATGCGTTGGCCATTAGCCCCAGCGAGGCTCTGTCGGACTACATGAAGCAACCAATAATTCTACGAGACCGACATTCAGATCCAACCGCAGCAGAAGATGGGGGGGCGAGGCGCCGGTACGTGGTGGCATCGCCCCAAGAATCCGGCGGCGTCGGTATCTTCCAAATTATTGCCCGCTTGAAGGGAATGTTCTTCTAAACGAGCGACGCTGTTGAACGAGTCTCGAGGTCGAGGGACAACCTATGCGCGAAAGATAAATTTATACGAGGAGGGGGCATATCTGAGAGGGGGAAAGACTGCGAAACGGTGGACCTAGTGGCACAAAAAATTGGCGAGGTTTGAGGAGGAGAATGAAACTACCCACGAAGACAATCAATTGAATAGACCGGGGATCACCAAAAGTCCGAGTCTCCGACTGGTCGTTAAAACAGCTCAGCAGAACACAAAAACATTTACCACCAAGGAAACACGGAATTCGTGGTATTCCTCCCTGAGATAGGGAATCTTTGACGTACAACCAGGTGATTTTTACAGTGGTGCGTAGATGCTCGCTACCCTCAACAAACAGATCTCCTGACTCCCTGGCAGGTCAGACAAACTTACAAGATCGACCACCGACCGTTGGAGCTCAAGACCATCCTTCGTGGTCAAGACGCGGTGAGGCTTGCTTAGGGCGTGTTCAGGTTGCTGAAAATGTCCAGATTTATGTAAATTTGGATGTTTCAATTGCACCGATAGAAGCATCGAGCGTGGGTCCCCCCTTGTTCCTTTACCGATTTAAGCTAGAGCTCTAGTCTGATGCTCTCACAGACTGATACAGCTTGTCTGTGCAGTTTCGATGGCGAAAGGCATCCCAATTTTCTATGTTGACGGCCAGGTCCATCACATCGCATGCAAAACATGCGAACCAATCAGTGACCGTAGACTCAGCTGCATTATCGGGCCATGGCCGCGACACAACCTTACTACAATGTTTATCGTGTGCTTGTTAGGTAACCAGAAGTCTGATTTATACTCGTGGAACAGACCTGTTGAAAAATACGTTGTTCTGTCAGGGATCACATGTCATTCACCAATTTCGGCTTGGAAATAGCAAACTCTCCTCAGATTCAGGTCAGTACCGGGCAAAAATGATGCGCATGAACTGCATCTGAGGGAATGGAAGGACGAACAACTAACAAAGAGCCACATGACTCGGACATCCCATCGAAATCCTTCGATCTATTCAGATAATGCCTTCGCGGATGGTGCCTTGGCAAAATACTATATTGGGGCCATTGCGACGCGTTCACCATGCATTCCTCGAGCTGGTTCGTTTGTCTGCGCCAGCGAGTTTGGTTTCCTTGGCTGTTGCGTGAACTGAGAAATTGTTGGAGATGGATATAAAAAAGGGCTCAGTAGGCGCCGTCCGGAACCGGCTGTGTCTCTGCTCATCAATTTTTTTACCAACCACCAGTCGGCGTCGTGCTACGACAGCCAATATCCCTTGTTTTCTTTTTCAAGACACAAAGAAATGCAATCTGCCGGGATTTCGTTCATCTCTACTACGCCAAACGCTCCTTTGCCAACGGACCTGGCCGTCGCTCTCATGTTTCAACCGATGGTATCCGTCCCGACATCCAAGACGTTAATGGATCCTTGGCATCCCCAGCGTCAACCCTCCCATTGGTGTTGGCTCGGAACGGCCATGCTGGTTACTTCGAGCTATAAAATGGAGACCCAGTACCGTCGGTCCCTCACTGCGCTCCGCCTTCGTTCTGTGTTGACCATGGAAAACCAGAACGGCTACAATTGCAACTGGACGTCAGAGGTAGGCTATCTGTCCCTCGTAGTCGCTGCCGACTCAACATGATACCCCAAGCACTTGGTTGACTTTACCGGCAACGTCATCGACACTAAGTCGATCCGCTGTCAGTGGGTAGACAACGGAACAATTTGCAACGTCGTCGTATTGGGACGCGATTTAAGAACCCATTTACACGATCAACACGGAATTATAACCGACCAGCAGGCGTACCGATGTCGATGGTCCGGATGCCACACTGACCAAATGTGGAGGACAAGTCTTGAAAGGCATGTGATGGAACAACATACCGAGGTGCGGTGGCCTTGCCTGCACTGTCTCCTTGATTTCTCGAGGAAGTCCTCCCTCACTTCTCACATTCAACAACAACACAGTTGACTACATCTGTGAGTAACTACCCGTGTGGTGATCAGTTACTTGTAAAGAATTGCAGATCATCCCACTACATCCTTATTTACCGTGTCGTCTCCTCAACGACCTTCCTTTAAATTATCTCCTTTACTTTGATGTTGGGCTAATATCTACCTCCCTTACGCTACTTTCGTTTTAATTCTGGACGCATTATCGGGCATAGTGTCGTTCACCTTCACCATATTACCGGATGTGTATCTCTGTACGTCGAGGTATGAATTATTATTATTTTCCAGATTGACCGCAATGCTTGTTCTTCCGCAGTGATTCGAGTAACTTATGGTTTCAACTTTCAGTTCATTCACTGTGCACACCAAGCTGAGATTTCTTTAGGCGATGCCTGCATGTGTTGTTCATGCCATGCAGTACAAGAGCGCTCGATATTACCCGTAATTATTGCCAGCTCCGTTTTTTGAAATCGGCATGTACCTTGGCAATCTACCAACCGCTTGTTGGAAACGATCACGCCAATAGGGATCGGATCCGATGGCTTCCAAAAGAATTAAATATGTACCATAGCGGGTTTCGCCACCCTTATCGCTTCATCCACTTGCCTTGCAAACCTTCTCCGTTACGTAAAAGGTAAGTTCGTGTACTGATCAGCTGCGCTCCATCAGCGGCCTCGTGGAGCCTGGCATGTTGGCAAAACAGCCAAGCGGGTGAAATACAACGTTTTGATGGAGGCCAATATCCACCTCTTTGTGTACCTTGACCAGCTCTCCAGCCAACCCACGCGCCGCTTCCATCGATTGCAATTGTACCCCTTACAAGTCACAGAAACTGCACAGTATGGATTGGCCTGCCGCGACCAGAAGTTGGCAAGATTGACGAAGCTCGGACGTCCATTTGCGGTTAGCTAGGCCTGGTGACTCAACTTGGAATCTGATGCTATTCCTAATAGATAAAATAGGGCTTAGGCCAAACGCCAACATCATTGCTCAGTTCTATCGAATGTGCCACAGAACGTTCTACCCTTTATTTGGCAGCAATTGGAAGGGTTAACAGCGTTTTGCCATTGGCAAGGCGGTTGATCGGTTTCTCGCCTTTCCTGGGAGAACATTCAAGATGTTAGATAAAAGCTAGAATGTCCGTGTTCCTATGGTCTGCACCCAATCCACTGGCAGAAACTCGATAATGATGACAGATTTCCTCTTCGACGAACAGGTTCTGTCCAATAAGTGCCATTCCACTCATGTGGCTAACGCTGGATACCTTTCGTGAGTCTCTCAGTTTGAATCTCATTGAATAGGAGTTTTTTAAAAAAGAAGATAGCTGTTGCAGAATACCTGACGTTGTTACATCTTCGCTTGATTGGTCAGCCGTCCCAGCACGGGTGGCTCCTGGTGTGTTTTGTCGGTTTTTTTCCAGTTTCTCAAGGACTGACAGCTTCTGGTCTCAGATCTCACCGGTGCCCCATGGCCAGCTCATGACAATGCCCTGGGTTTGTATGGAATGAACACACCAGAGTCTGCTTGGACCATCAGTCAACTGCCTTACCCGTCTGCAATGAGCACGTCGGACCCGGTCGACACATCCTCTTTCAACACTTCGTTGTCACACTCACTTTCGCTTCCTGACGGTGCAACCCGCTTTTGTGAACCAATTGCTCCATACTGGGACCTCGCGTTTTCTCGTGACGCCGCTGCGCTTCTTGGAGCTGGGGAGAATCAGATGACGGATCCGTTCCTCCCCGTGACAACGCTGGAGTGTCACTCCAAACCCAAACACGTCGGCGCAATAGTCCAATCTACACCTCCCCGTTCACAGCGTCACGCACCCTATCCGGTCAACCCCGACGGCGGCACCCGAAAGAGCGTTACCTCTGTCGCTGCGTATCCGTGCCAATGGGCCGACTGCACCAACAACGAACCCTGTGGTGCACTCTTGCTAAATACGAAATACGCGATCGGGAAACACTTGCGGACTGTGCATGCGATCAGGCTCAAAGCGGACAGGACGATGGAGATGTGCAGGTGGGAAGGGTGTTGCAAATCGATGCGAAGGGAGAGCATTGCGCGGCACATCCTTGCTGTCCATATGCAGAACAAGGTGCGGTGCCCGAATTGTGCGACACATTTTGCTCGGACAGACTCTCTGCAGAGGCATCAGAGAACACCGTGTATGCCCAAGGAAGAGATTGGCAAGGCGAGAAATTGACCTTGTCATAGGTAGACTTGCTTGCGACACATACTGTTTCAGATTATCGGTTTTGTAGTTTCACCCTTTCTTGTCTAAAGACGCCATGTTGACCTTCGCAGCATTGTTTTTTTGAGGGGAAGCAGTAGCATCTCATTTCTGGAAACATGTGGCATTCTTGATTCGTGTACTTTATTGTGTTGGTCTTTTTGTACGAATATTGTACATGCGTACCTATATCAAACATCAACATGGCCTTGGGCGTCTACTATACTAGTGGGTACATTGAATACGCGCGATGCCCGACTCGGATGAGCGTTGGCGGGTCCTTGCAATGTGTCCTGCTATGAGTTCCTTCCTGGGTACTTGATTTTGCCCCGCAGCACTTCCATGAGTAACCCCACTGCCGAACCTTCCTTCTCGCTCTGCTTTTCTTTCCTGCCCTTGTCCCTCTCTCCTCCACGTACTAGCAAAGACCGTCGCTTTTCTGCGCTGTTCCCTTCTGAATCCAGACGTGCACGTGCAAACACCGGCGCAGTCTGCAAGGCGACAGCAGGCATCGAGAAACGTTTCCGCCGTCGTGCCGTATCCTCCCTCGGAACCGCACCGCCATCGTTGTCCGCCAGATCCTGCTCTTCTTGCACCATCTCCATGCTCTCTTGCGACCGACTGTCCAGAGAAGGTGCATTATCAACGGCGCCTCGCGCATGGCGAATCTCGACCCTAATCTCGCCTTCGGTCTCGTCATCTCCTTCTCGCACCGAACCGAGACCAGGGGCGCTCGATATTGAGGAGGGTATGCTGAGACCCCGGTCGTGCTGGGTAAAGTCCTCGAGGATGTCGTGGTAACTCCGTGGGCGCGTCGAGGAGCGTACCCGAATCGGACGAGTCGGAACGTACCCTTGGTCCTCTTGACGTGCATCCAGGTTCACACCCTGCAAAGCATCCTCTGCGTGTACGGCGCGCAGAGGGGAAGGTGGTTTGGGGTCCGAGTCCCCAGAAGAGATACGAGGGAGATGCACGACGCGTCGCGAGGGGCTGCTCGTGGGACTGCTGTGCGAGTCCTTTGAAGGGATGGTTGCTTTTGTGGGACTCGTGCTGAGGCGCGACTTTCGGGAAGGGCTGTTGCTCAGTCCGATACGTGAGGGGCTGGCGCTGAGTGCCGCTCGGGAAGGACTCCGGCTCGGTGCGCCCACGGAAGGACTCAGATCCATGGCCATCAAAGCTTCGCCAATGTCCTTGCTACTTGCTTGACGATGTGGAATGGACAACCATGGATGAATGCCACGGAACGCATCGGCATCTGCGTCTGCGTTTGGCGTGGTCGGCTGTTCTGATGGTGTCTGGCTAGAGGAAGACGGCTGGGTTGCAGGAGAAAACGGCTCGGCACTAATCGGGGAGGGAATAATGAGCGGGAACGCTGCTTCGAAGCACTCCTCACAAGCACGAGCAGGTTTCGGTTTCTGCCTCTTGCGTGCAGACGAGATATCGCTGTCGTCTTGGGCTATGTAAAATGTCTTGGAGGACTCTTCAGTATCCCCACTTGCTATGGGTCGGACCCGAAAATAACATACCTTGCCAGAGCATGCCGAACAAACGACACGCCCACAAAGTCTGCAATGGTGTTTTCTTCTCCAAGCACCACCTCTCCCCACCTTCTTCCCCACTAGGTGACCCCCGTTTGCGTCCTGTTCCGTCTCCGATCTCTGCTTACCTTCAGCTTCACTGGTATTTGCCTTGCCGAACCCCCAATCAAAAATGTCTCCTAACTTGAGGTCTAAAACGAATCCGAATGGCCGTCCGCACCTCATGCACGCATCCGTCTTTGCGTCTGGAACCCAGACAGGCGGGAGAAAACTGTCCAATTGTGCACGGCGGAGGCGGGAACGGGGGGTTCCGCCCGATGACGAACTTCCCTGCGGACTTCCGGAAGTTACGTCACTTCCTTCTCTTGCTTCTTCCAACTTTGATTCATCGGTCTCACTGGCAAACGCGCGAAGTGCGCGTCTGAGATGGACACCCGAGGTACTGGCCGAGAGGGTCGAGTCAGGATTCGACAATGCGAGTGCCGTTAGACGGGCGGCACGCGCAGCTCGGATGGACTCCACCCAAGAACTAAGAATTTGAGAATCCTCCGCGTTGGATGGGGAGGACGGAACTTGGGGAGGAGAATGCTCGACTGGTCATGAACACGAAGCGACTGAAGTGCCTACCATGATACAATGCAAACGATCCATCGGGACTTAGCACTTCTATTCTCTCCGTGCTTTCACCTCCACTTCCGGAACCCACACCGCTCGGCCGATCGACCACCATAACTACTTCCATGTCAACAAGACTCATGTAGCCCCTATACCACCACTTCTCCTCGTCGTTGTTATTGAGCGTATTTATCGACGCTCTCCGCTTACGGGGACTCTGACCGCCTCCATCATGAACGAGAGCGCCCTTACCCACTTCTTCACGTTCGAGCCACAATAAGTAATCACTCAGCAGCAAGAACTCGAACGGCTTTCGTCCGCCTCCTTCTCCTTCGCTACCTGATCGTATCAGCATACCACGCTTGATAAGTTGCCTTCCTGGCACAACAAGTGGTATCAACACAGATGGCAAGTCGCGCGTACTGCGTTGCAAGGATATCAACGCGAGCGTTTGAGCGTGAGCGGCGAGCGACGTATTCAGGGAGGAAGTGACTGTTCGTGGACATGTCAATGCAACAGTACAAATTACTGATTCGTGGGCATACTCTTTTCGACTAGCTCCCGGACTTCTTGTAGTTTCTCCCATTCAGAGTCATCAGGATCAGTAGAACCAAGCAAGTCTTTGAGTAATAAGAGGTATCTGGGACACCGCTGTACGGGTGTGAGGAGGTAGTCTGCCAACCTAAGATGTGCGCATGCAGGGTGAGATTCCTGGGCTCTCAAGAAGGCCGCAAAGGCTGGATTCGACGTGGAAGGCTGCGAGAGGGTGTTTAGGAATGCCAGTGCGGCAGGAAAGGCTGTGATAAACGGAGCATATAAAGAAAGATAGGGAAAGTGCGCGAGAAGCAGGGAAGAAAGCGGGGAATTGAGGATAAATGTTGGCGTTGATGGGTGGATACGCCTCGACAATGCTGCAAAGAACGTATGATGGAAATTCCAGATGTCGATGAAATTTGAGAAGAGGGTCGTTATCTCGTTTCGCATCAGTAGCGGTTTAGAAGTATCCAGTGATCGAAGGATAGGCGTTAAGAAATGCTAGCCGAAATGAACGGTCAATGAACATCTGGAAAGACAACGACACATACATTGTAAACGAGATCAAGGCCATCAAGATAAGATTTCTCGGTAGCATAGAACTCTGAAATTATTTTAGACCACTTTACCTGCCTTTCTTCGTCAGGTTGTGTCCGTTTATATGACTTTGTAGCCGGGTTAAGCGACCTGCGCTTGGCCCGACGTTGCTGGCGCACGACGGCTGATTCTTCTGCGAGTGAGTCCAACGACGCAAGACTTGTGATAGAATGTCTATGAGCAGAGGCGAGAGCGGGGCTCGGGGTAGCTGGAAGAGAGATGCGACGAAAAGGAAGGTGTGGGACAGGGAACGGTGAGGTGGACACTAGTAGCGAGTCTGACGTTGGGAACGAAACAAGATGAGAAGGGTTGGCGGACGACATCGCCAGCGACGGTGACGACTCTGAGATGGCAAACGAGGACGGTGACTCGACGAGAGGATGCCTCGTTCCGTGTGTCAGTTACCGGCCGAAGTCTCAGACTGCTATCACATCACTCAAATCTAAAAATGGAAATCTCCACTGACTAAAACCTTCCCTCGGTTCGGGGGGAATAAGCAAGAAAAACATACATCTGGCCAACGTGGGGATCGAACCCAAGACCTTCGCGTTATTAGCACGACGCTCTAACCAACTGAGCTAGTCGGCCATCCAACTTTTTTCCGGAAGAGAACAGTACGATTGGTTTGTTCTGTGAGTGAAATCGAAACAGAGCATCAGCCGCAAAAAGTTGATGGCCAACGTGGGGATCGAACCCAAGACCTTCGCGTTATTAGCACGACGCTCTAACCAACTGAGCTAGTCGGCCCATATTTAATTTTCAATTTTACAGGAATAAATTGTACGTGCGATGTTTTGACCCTTAACCCGCCTGATCAACTCGGCAAGACTCATGGCAGTGTCATATAAAGGTGAGGAGATGCACTGAAGATTTGTACTCACACTACTTTATCGAGAACGTTGACCTGCGGTCACATTGATCATGGTCTCCTCCATTTTGCTCCACTTCCTTGCACTATCCATTGGATTTGCGCATTGGGAATCTTTTTCTGTGCCTCCAGCATGGCGGGTCGGTAATAAACATTCATCGCTGCCTATGTGCTCACAAACCAACTCGTAGGAACCTGAAAACAAATATACGCCTGCGGAGCGAGTTGCGGCCGCGCAGAATGCGATCAACAGCCTCCTCCCAGGGTTGAATGAAAATACTGGATATTCTAATGGCAAGCCCTTGTTCGGCACGTCCCTCGAGACTCACGCTGACTTGTATCATCATGAAAGACCTCGGTTATTGGCAAACTGGAAACGTCTTCTCTGCGATGGCGAATCAGGACTATGTTACAAGCTCAGCTACGAACAAAGTTGTTGTGAGGGAGTACCTGAACAAGGCTTTTTCTTTGTACGCGAATTACTCTACGTCGTACAATGACGATGCACTATGGTGGGCGACAGCTGCATACTACGCCTACCGCGCATACGGCGATGAAAACCTGTTAAGTCATGCTGTACAAACATGGGAACAAGTCAAGAATTTGTGAGTGGAAGGCGTCTGATCTATTTGACCATTGTTGACGGTTCGAGTCTACAGCCAGATATCCGAGGAAGATGCCCAGCATGGTAGTATACCCACCAAGGACTTCCCCGTCATGGGGTCATGTGATGGGAAAAGCATGGCTGGAGGTGTCTTCTGGGTAAGACAAGTTCCGAACAAAATGCCCAAAACATAAATGGTAAAATTCCTCAGCGTCCTGTGCCCAGCGATACTGCGGTCAATTCTGTCACCACAGGGTAAATCAAGATCCATCACTTGCTAGTGATGTACATTCTGATGCCCTGCCAACAGACTTTTCCTAACGTGCGACCTTTAGGAAATAAACGATCGAGTACATTGATGACCTTCGTTCTAGGCTTTCCGCATACCTTGCTGAACTGACCCATGATTCGACGTATACTGACTCCGCCACCGCGGCCGCGGCTTGGATGCAGAGGCTCAATATAAACAGCGATGGTCTCGCGCTCGACACTATCAATGCAAACGATTGCTCGCGATCTTCCGCTACTGAATTGTTCACGTACAGTTCCGGGAAGGTGATCGAGGGACTCAGCGTGCTCTTCGATGTTACTGGTGACCAAACGTGGCAAAACTTGTGAGTGGCAGGGAGAACGCCATATGCAGGTATTGACATGTACTTTTTCAGCATGTCGAATACCATCACAGCCGTTCTCTACACTACGGTGTGGCAAGGCACCGATGGCGTGATCACAGAAGGCGGAAACGCACAGAATAATGACGCGGTCGGGTTCAAAAGTAGGTTCTTTTCCAAGTCTGGGCTGTTTGATACAATGATGTGGATGGGCAATAGGCATCCTGATTCGTGCCTTGCATGAAGCTTGGGCACGTAATCCAGACGATGCTCAGTTGCGAACCATCATTCAAAGCTACATCAACGTTCAGGTATGTGATCCACTGCATATAACCTTGCATGTGACTGAACACGACTAGTACAATGCGTTGGTGGAATTGGCGTCCACGCAATCGGGAAGCACCAGGTGGTATTCAGATGAATGGGCGGGTCCACAACCCACCGGATTCACTGCATGGGGACAACTTGCTGCTCTGGATGTGTTGGTCTCGAGTGTTGACGTCAATCAAGTCAATAGATTTCATGTGCCGTAAATATGAGTCAACAAATGATCCAACTCCCGAAAAAGGGGCTAAGTTCTCTTCCCAAGTCATGCCTTCATCTTCATCAGTGGTTCGACTTTCGTGTCTGTCTTTGAGTATCACGAGTTGATTGTCCCCGCAGAATACAACACCCTCGAAGCCC